>JADLIF010003358.1:0-52828 GCA_016648015.1 Steinernema khuongi
ATCCTCAGCATTCTCGATATCGTGGCCGTCGTAGGCCTTCTCAATTGCAACAGATTCATCGCTGAACTTCACTCGCGAACCGAGACGCCCCTCATCTCCGTCATTGCTGAAGGTGGCCTTCTGTTCAGCATTGAGCGCGCCATTAGCTTCAGCAGGACTTAACAGCTTCTGGTTGTAAGACATTGTACCGAGTCGCTTTCCGACTCTGGCTTTCTTGGCGAATATCAGTACAAAACGGCAACCGTCTGTTAATGTTCCACTGAAAGCGAATGAGAGCTTCAATCTGTCCTCCCGAAAGATTTATTGCTGCAGACACGCGTGAGCGGGTGGCGCGACGCAACGTTCGGCAGTCTCTGGTCACGCCCGCTCGTTGCGCACGCGCAGGGTTGCTGCTGCTTACTTTTTTGCTGATGCCGCCTTCCGTGAGAGCGACACCGGAAGCTGTGATAGCGCGCAACATTTGAATATTCGTACATGGCTAATAAATGCATAATAATTCCCATAATAGCACTAGTTGCGAAGCGGCAGTAGCACCAAAGATGGAGGTTGGTGTACGGTAATTGGTGGGTGGAAAATGTCGGTTATTATTGCGAGCAAGCCTGAAGTTCGGAGAGAAGTAAACTAAAGTACTTGGTTCTGGACACTTTTATCGAAGGATGGCGAGCGGACGGAAGATATTTATCTTCCAGATTAATTAATTTGCAAACAAAATGTGCTTATCCCGAGAACCGGACGTGATAATGTGATTATATCAAAGTATCGCTGACATACTGCAGCCGCCGCGTAGCGCTCTACCATTTACTTGAAAAGACCTGCTTTTCATACATACGTTTTAGTGTTGCATCTTGCAGCGGGTAATAAGCAAAATCTGCGCTTTGAAGCTAAATGATCCATAATTCATGAATTCACCAATAAGTGTTCCACTACATGAATGCATAAGATAGATAATCTTGAAACGGAACGCAGTTGGAAAAGAGCAGTAACAAGCGTGTAAGGTGTGATAGGTGAGTCATAACAAATGGAGCACCATAAGGCTAGCGAAATGGAAATGCAATGAAGGAGGGGAAAGGAAAGGGACGGCGTTTTGCGAATTTACAAATCAAATACACATGTCACGTGCTGAGGCGAAGCCCTCAAAGCAAGAGGATAAGAAGAACTGGGCGGGTGGCGGTGGGGGAGGCTCGAGAAGAACAACGATTACGAAGAAGCTAAGCGAGCTAGGAAGAGAAAAGAAGACAACGCGATGGTGCTAGCGTCAGCGACGACGCCAAGTCCAGACTCAAACGGCGAAGAAAGAGAGACGATGTTCCCGTAACTGCGCTTTCGTTTTCTCTGCTAGCTAACGCTAACAGCGAGAAGGGGCAGAAGCAGACCGGCGGGTTTGCAAGCGGCGTTCTATAGCCGACCTCCAGAGTCACAAGGCTTTGTAACGACTCGGCTTCGGCACGCTGATATTATGAATGAGGGGCTGTTTCTGTTCAGACCAAATGAACAGACTAATAGGAACGCTGGGACCGTGACGTCAGTCGAAAAATGAGGAGAAGCGACGTTACGGGGATCAGCGAAATTGCGCCGAACGACTAAGAATTCATCCGGGCGAGGGGAAGAGCGACTACGCGCAGCCCACCTTACAACAGACTCCTAAGACACAGAATGTCCTTCCCAGAAGTTTCGTGTCGAGCCACGAGGAGCCCACCGCACGTGACACTTGTTTCGCTCACGAATGATTAGCAAAACAACAACAATGCGCGCCACTTCATGATTTGACACCGTACATCTCACACATAGCCTCTCTTATATGGGAAATCGTTGAAGTGAGAAAATGACGTAATGACGTCGAAAGACGAAGATTCGGAATGCTGTTGACGAAATATGGCATTGCGAACCGAAGGAGGTGTGTCTACCCTCGCTAACCATCTGGGCAGACTTGGTTCGCCAAAGGCAGGATCCGCCCACAGGTAACCGAAGGTTACAAAAAATGGGAGGTAACAAGATAGAAAGTTATGCGCGACGCGTGGCGCGCGATACTAGACTGTCAAAGTCGCACCCTTCACTAGTTGATCATTATTTGCCACGGAGCAGTACTCGCACAAGGTTTGCGCGCGCAAATTCCATGATATTAGCTCATAGGAAGGAACGTTAGTTCAGCTTATCTTCCGCTTACATCACTTTCCACGAGAACAAGAGGTCAAAAGGAAAATCACCGCTGTTCAAATAAGAGGAAGCGCCTGTGCTCGAGGCGGATGAGGTTTGAGGCATCGCGAGAATTTTAGAGTGTAAACTAGACCGTCTTCCACATCGAGATACGTACGCAGGGGCTCAGGTCAGCAGCTTAGCGAACTGCTGACGGTCGAGAGATGTATCCTACGATGATAGCGCGTTCCGATCAATACTGCCGTCGCACCCGAGCTTAAACTTATTTCGGGCGCGCTAATTGCGATTGTGTTGTCCAGAAATATGTAAAGACTGGTGATAAAGTGGGCTTTCAAATTGTAGCTGCCATGTCTAGGGCGACCTCTATCTATCCTTTTTGTAGCTCGATAGAATTTCAGAATTGTTCTCTTGCTTACATGATTTCATTTGCTGATAATACCCATCTTGTAAAACATACATGTCTTTGATCAGAACACTCGGCGGCGATGTTATTTCAGCCTATCGCTGTTTTCATCAAGGTGTCCTTATAGCAACATTCTTTCACGGCGTCTTAAATTCTACCAATGGGTGAATGTTTTGTTTACAAATATTGAATCTATCGATCGTCCGGTCAAAGTTTCGATGACATAAAGCGAATAACCCCGGTAACGAGGAGCGGGATGATTCCTCGGCGTTTGGCCAGCTTCATGTTTGTTGAATCATGAGAATGTTTGAGCTTCACCATAGGCCGGCTCTATCGTCGAACTGTTTCGATCTGTGGCGCCAGCTAGGCGAGGCGTCGCGACGATTCACACACAAGGTTCCGGTCGCCGTCGCCTCTCTGGGGATCTGTCATAAACATTTTTCTAAAAAAAACGAAACGAATGAATGAGGGACCGATGCCTTACAGAAAGCAGTCTATCTTTATTATTTTCGATCAAGCACATATCGGCTTCAGAAATGAGCACACTTTAGGGTATGAGTCAATCAATGAACAATAATTGAAAGGAATGAGGGCCTTGCCCGGAGGGGGATACGAGAGATATTCATGGATTATTAAATCATTGAGGGCACTCGCCTCAAGTTCTTCAAGCCGCTCCCAAGAGAAACCTTTGCTTTCCACCAGATCGTTTTTCAGTGTCTCGATAATGGCTCTTTGGCTAGGAAGTTCAGACACATTTTCATCCTGTTCGCATACTGCGTCCACAATCAAAGAGGCATGAAGACTTTCGCTTCGGAAGCTAAAAAATACCTTGAATTACGTGTTTCGTATATAAAAAAGATCGATGAGCGTGTGTCGCTGAACGCTGAAGTACGCCTCATCGCGGGATCGTTGCCATGGTTCAGCCAATTTCTCCTGAGTGAGTAATGAACGCTCCCGCTGAAGGGGTGCCTTCAAATGTGCTCTGGGAACCACAGCAAAAATCCAGTTTTTCGATTGCATCCATCATATCGTGACACGAGCAGGGTGAGGAAAAGGAGACGGTCTCCGCTGATCGTGTTGCCAAGGTGACATGGATGATTTATGTAGAAGTCGTCTAACGTGTTTCATTCATCATGCTCTGCGAACCTCAGCGCTTGCCCATGTGTAACTGTATTTGCAACCGTAACGGTTATCTCACACTGTCATCTATTTCTCATCCGTCGGCGCCTCCGTTTGCATTCCATATACAAAAAAAGTCCCGCCGAGCGTTTTCCGACGTCTACATTGCAAAAACTCGCAAAGGCCAAATCATCCCTTCGAAGAACGGCGTCGTCCTGCCGGCACGACGGCTGTAGCACAGACATATGCGCGCGAATGAACGGGCGCTGAAAAACGCCTACTGTCGGAGATTGTAGAGTGCAAAAGGAACAGAAAGTGCATATGAACTTTGAGAGCGCCAGAGACGACGGAATCAGGGCGGCATGCCGGTCGGCTTGTATTCCGCGGAGGAGGAGGGGAAGACAGGGATCGGAGACGGTGTGAGACGGAAGAGGTGACGTGGCGAGAAACGCGGGAAGAAAGCCGTGGCAGGGAAAGTGTCAAGAAGCTACATGTGCTACGCTGAACATTTTGGAGATTAGCTGCAGCTGCCACACACGGTGTCAGCTTTTTGAAACCCTTTGCAACGCCTATGATCACGTTGCAACACCTGCTGTCACTGTGCTGTCACAAATTCCCAGACGGAAATGAAGCGTTTGCGGCGCATGCCGTCTGCATCTGCATTACAATGATTGGATTGCCCTTAGTCAGTGAGCGTTTGGCTGGCGGAATGTGACATATCAAATGTCGTCGTACGGACGCGACATTGGCGGATATTGTGGGCTGAAGGCAGACAGTCGTCAGTTAGACAAAGGATGCACTTTTGAAGGGGCTTCTTACAGGCTACCGTATCCGCCAAGTTGAAAACAGTGAAAGCACCACTGCTCCCTCCAGACGTCCTTTCCAGCGCGCGCGGCGAAAACGACGACGCGACGGTGCACTGTCGACTGATCGTTACGCGCCTGGTGTCCTGCTCAGACACGGGAGACAAGAAACGCATGTTTGCCGAAATCGGCAATAACAAATTGGTGTCATAGAGTGGGTGTCGAGGGCAAACAAAGCGAACTTTGTTCGCCGTCATGCTGACGTACAAGGATAGTTCTTCAACCTTTCTCAAAGTGTTCGAAGCGTCAGCAATGTGATTTATCGCCCCCATGAAGGTAACTGCTGCAACCCCTTAAGCGGCTTCCAAGAGGTCTCAGCGCGCTCGTGAGTGGCAGGGCTGGACCTTATAACTTACGTTTTTACGACCACGCTTCCACTGCTGATGGTCCAAACGTGTTCCTTCTGATTAAAGTTCATCGAAAGGTCAGAAAGGCCAATCAACGACCGGGACATCTGCGCTGATCTGAAGGTTGATATCCCATGCACTGTGTGCGTTCCTGTCACGAGTAAGAGGGAGTTCTTCTCGTTTCCCGCGTTACTCGATCCAAGTTCATTTCTAAACAGCACAGTTCGATGGGGCAGTGTTATGGATAGCCATACTTGTTGTGATACACAAAAGAACCTCCGAATGTGGTTAAGTTCCATTTGTTCAGGAAAATCAGGACCTAAAAACGTGTAAACGTAAAAAAGGATATAGATTCCCAAATAGAAAAACGTGAATTGTGACGCAATAGTTGTTTCCCTAAGTCTTTCGCATTTCTTCTTGCGTCGCGAATTCCTTCTTGCAAAACAGGTTCGTGTACCTTGGAACTCTCCCTGAGATTATTGCGAAAAAGTCCGGAGGAAGCAGCAGCTGATAGAAGCCATTCGTCGTACTCAGAGTTTCCTATGGGAAGAGGGGTGTCGACTCGAAGACCAGTTGTTTGGCCGGGCAACTAAGTTGGCTGCTACGGTGAGAACGAAATTCCACGTTATACCAGAATTTGAAAATGAAAAGTGGAAGTGTCAAAGTCAAGGTTGCGGTCGTTGTGACAGCGGCTTCGGAGGCTGTCTGAAATGAGCGAAAGGACGTCTTGAGGGAGCTCCGACAGTTTGTGTGTCCCGGAAGTAAAATAGGAGAGTCGCGCTTTGAGGGTCTTCAATGAAACGTGGAAAAACAACTGCGGACGGCAATCAACTGACCGCTTGTCTCTCTTTGAGGCCTTCAATTCCGCCATGTTTCAAATAATGGCGAATAATGTCAGGCCTTTTGCGATAGTCGTCTGACTAAATCGGGGGTGAACAAAAAGTGGGGAGCTGGAGTGTACCTCGAAGCGGTGATTCGCGAACAGCTCACTTCTAACGATAAGATCCCAAAGCGCTTTGTTTTGCTTCTCGCTAAGCGCGTTAGGCGTAGATGTCACTTCGTATCCTGTGAAGAAGGGCGATATGCGCGTTTCTTTCCATTTCCGAGCCAAATATAGCGAGAGTGCAAAGGCGCAGAGGTTAATAATGAACCGTTTTGACATTGGGCTGAAATGCAACAATTAGACAAAAAGAAACGCGACCGCGCTTCGACTGAAAGATCAACCACGGAATGGAGCACACCGCACAGCGAGAACCTGGTCACGCATCTATCGTCGCAATTCATAAATTATAATCCGATTTGTTCGCATCCTGACTACTTGTACTCTACCGTTTTGGGTGACGGAGTGACTGAGCGGGCGCAATGGTCAACAGCGAGTCCTTATCACGGCAGTACAACTATCACTACTTCCGCGATTGTACGCATGACGATAACAAATGGAGGACTCTCTGATGGAGTTTCAAACTTGACAGCTTTAATGCAATCAGGGTTTAGAAGCAACATGGGACTGTATTGAAAATGTTAGATTTTTTTTGTTTTCACCCAGCAGTTGTTTTTTCTCACTTATCTTGGCTCACTTATCACATCTACGGTAGCTTTCCCATTTTTACGGTAACCGTGTTGATTTGAACGTTTTCCCACGGATACATTGTTCACCGGAAACGTTCCAAGCTGTATCACTCCTCCTATGGAACGCCGCGGAATACGACTTTCCCACAATTCAAAATCCATCGCTCGCAAGCAGCTGCTTCGGTAAACCACATTTACGACCGTTTCAAATATGTCGCGCTGTTTACTATAGTACGATGAAGTACGGCAGAATTTTTGAAAGTTATGACCCTTATGCATTGAAGTCTTTCCGGTAAACAATGTGTTCGTGGCAGGACGCTCACATTAACAGGGTTACTGTAAAAGTGAAAGGAAAAGCTACCGTCAAGCGAGAAGCGAGAACTCACTCAGCACAAGTAGAAAAGTCTGTTAAATCTTTCATTAATGCGTGTGTGCGAATGATTTTAACCTTCTTTTTGGTGGAGCCGACTTGAGGTTATTTCCGAGGCCGAGCAACTTCCCTGCCACATAAGTTGGTTTCTAACATAAGCTGGAACCGTATCGACACCTTCTACGGCTTCTGCATATGGGCAATTAATTTACACATAAGTACACTACGTTCCCCAAGACTCATCGAATCCATCCTCAGTTCCGCTGTTATGATTTGGGAGGGTCCTTTGCTAGTATTTCCGTTGGCAATAACTGTGCTTATACCCCTGGACTTATACCCCTGGTCTTCTTAAATTATCAGCTGAACTTTTTATAACCAAGCCAGGGCAGACTCCAAAATTCAAAATAAGCTTTTCCTCTGGGCTGTTTACGTGATATGTGCAAGTTTCACACTTGTAACCAGGCGAGTAAGCTCAACGACGGAAACACATCATACGAAGATTTGCCTCTTCTTTTAAGTGGTATATGTTATTTTTAGAACGTCAGAAGTGAAGTGCGAATGATTATTTGGCTCGCGTGGGCCGGCATCCATTCGCAACTAGCAATGTCCTGAGAGCCGTAACCTCCCTTTAGGCATGTGTTTCTTGGAAGTGATAAACTGCCTAATAAGTCACAAATGTCGCATTGGCAGCGCTCACTTTTTTCGGCGTTTTCCCGGAAAACAGTATTGGTTATGCTGCGCCCTCGCTCCTTCTTCTGTTGCCGTATTTACCAAGGTTAAAGTGGCAGCGATTTCGAAAAGTCGCTGACGCCTCATGTGTTTACGTTCTTTAGTAGTCAACGCCAGAGGCAAAAGTTGCGAAGTAATGCAAAAGCATTTTCGTGCATGGAAGTCTTTAAGTAGCGCATATGTGTATGACCATGCTTCCTCTCATGACGTACACGCCGCCAAAGTGTGCTATGTGAAAGAGGGCTGGGCCAAACTCCTTCAGGTATAAATAAAGTCAATGCTTTTTAGGAGCTCCTCGGGATATTGGCCCCGTATTGAATGCGTTGTCGAAGGACTCTCCGCAGGAGTATTTGTTTTGCGCTCTATAAAACAATGACTTATTTATGAGTATTTCACGTGTGGGCCCATATTTCATGTTGTTTTTACCTAGAGGAGAACGTAGCTCTTGCGCTGAATCCCCGGTATTAGTCGCGGAAGGAAGAGAAGAAATACGAGCGGAAAAGGCTGTAGTTTTTCAGATGTTCGCGAAGGGACTCGTGATAAGTTTGGTTCTTCCTATGGCTCTAGCGGGAGGTGAGTGTCTTGCAACGATCGGCCGCGTAATTGAACTTCAGCGTCTTTCTGCCTTCATCTGCCAAAGATTAACTTGAACGGCGGCACGTATGACGAGTTTAACGCTTTGGAGATCCACGGATGTTGTGTGAGATGTCACAAGGACCCTTGCTGCATAGGGTGAGTCCAATAGGCGATCTTTGTCGTTGCGCACTATGCATGCTCCATAGGTACACGTACGACACTGTCGGCAAAAAGTGCTACATGAAGTCCGCTATCACCTACTCGAACTCAGACTTCACCAAAACGAGTGGCCTTAAGACAAACAATAAGAACGGTAGGCTCGGTTTTTTATGGCTCAGTTTCCATCTTATGTTTAGGTCGGGCGTCAATCCTTCGCAACGTCAAGATCGAAGGTGTTTCGGCCGTCGGCATCAAACTTCCCAACAGCGAGGACTGTCAACACTACTGCTCAGGTTGGGCCGGAAATCCTCCTTTTATGGCACATTTCCTTTTGCCTCTTTAGCGTACGACATTTTTTCATGGAGCCCTACACACACCAAAGAAGAAATTTCCGGCGAGTGCTCATGCATGACGCGAGTGAGTTCAATCGAATATTCCTACGGATCCAAATCGGCCATTCTGGCTGCCGTGCGTCACAGCTAGAGTCAACCTTTCATCCCTTACTTCCATTAGAGTTCGAGTAAGTAACAAAACGCTTTATCAACAACCCCTTACGTGCGGCTGACGTAATGATCTCACAAACCCCCGATTAAATTCCACTGTTTACCCATGTGTTAGTTCCTCGCATAACATGTAATAACGTTGAAAGTTGCTTATTGCCATTCTCACCTTACTTATGGTAACCAATAAATCGTTTTGTTACTTTCTTCCACTCGAGACCGCTTATACCAAGGCCATATGCAGAGGTATACATATCGCGGATCTGGGTGCCGGTAGGCCGGTAAAGGTCATGTGATGTATCAGTCGTGCGCCTCGGTTGCGCAAACAGCTCTATCAATCATTTCATATGCGCCCTTGTGCGCTGACGATCGTATTATTATACATACCCAAATGGGAGCGCTTTACTTCGAAGGAAATAGTGCTTTCGTCATGAAATTATTTTGTGAAAGGCATTCAAGCGGAATAAATCATATATAATCGACGCGCTTAACTGCTAGACGTGGACTAACTGGACAAAGGACACAGAGTGGCGGACATTGAGTTGCCTTTTTGGGTAAATGGGCATTCCGAGGAATCTGTCGCAAAAACTGTGTGGTTCCTTCTAAGTCATCGTTTCATCAACCCCGACAAGTGGCGGTATGAGACCAGTCCTTCTTCTTGGCTTCTCATTGGGGATACAAATAGCTTTAATTGCCACTTAGAAATTTGCATAAGTAGGCCCAGTCAGTGAAAAGCGCTCAAGCAAGTTTATGGTTGTTTTGAGTCATCGCTCCCCCCACGCGAGTTATAATCGTCCATGAACGATTACTCCCAACGGCCTTTTTCCGCGACAGCGGTACTCCCGAATTCCTTGAGCAGACATCATATTATACGACACTGTCTAGGCCGCCTGACCGCTCACTTCTCGCTCGTCCTGCTGCTGCTGGCGGCAACTAAGTTCAGCCACCAGCCACCCGCAGGAGTTGGTCGGAATAACAATTGATTAAATCGAAGCGCTTAGGTGGTCGAGCGGTCGTCGGACGAGCACCGTCCCGAGAAGTGTTCGGTGAACAACGACTATTCACTTCTTGTTTGACAGCAACTTGGAAGAGGACACTTGGCTGTTGTTTATCCCCTCGTGCACAGATCGCCCTGATTTGTGCCATACACTTGCACGTCGGCAAAGCGTTGTGTATTTCCATGATCTCTCTTGTTGCCTAGAAAATACTGGCCTAATTACGGTTTCCCTTCTCCATATGCACTCATAGAGCCATACTACCACTTGACTTTAGCTCATCTTTTACATTTTGTCAAAAAAACCGGTTTGGCGTCGGTTGAGCGATTCGCAGAATATGGGAACCGCCGCATTTCGAATTTGTCGCGTCCCACTGTAGACGCATTAACGGTAAATGTTTGCGAAGACTTTCAGATATTCTTGTGAACTGACCTTCGCGCGTTCTCTCCTAATACCATTGCCGCGTGAGGTGTTCGATTACTACTTTGCAATAGTCGCCGAGCACTGCAGGTGTCTTTTAGCCTCTACTAATGATGAGCTTTCTGGGAGCGTTGTCACGATGCTTTGGGAACTGACTATTCTAATCGTGATTGCGGCGGCAGAGGAGTACAGTAAGTTCTGGGCAAATTACATGATTTATGGTGGTTTCATTAGCTGTGACAAGGCTCCCTTCGCTCGAAATCCGATCAAACGTAGCTTTCTTCGAAAGGCACCGAAACACACAGCTGAACTGCACAGTCAGTCCTGGATGGTCAGCAGCCCGAGTCACCGATGTCTATTGGCTAAAAGATGGAGTTCCGGTTACAGAACTCCATGAATTGGCCTCTCTCTACCACATTAAGAATGGCAGGTTGGTTTGCTGCACCGCTTCTTATAGGAAACACTCCGTTTAAGCCTCTCGATTGGCTGGACACGGTTTGAGACCGAGGGAGACTATCAGTGTTCGGCCATGGTGAAAAACATCGAACTCGGCGACAAACGCGTCATCAACACTCGTCTCGTCTCGGCACCGGTTAACTACAAAAGGGCCCGGCTAACCAAATTCGACGATTTCGAAGAACAGGTGCGGATCGCCGTCTTCCTTTTCATTCCATTGTTATTCAGATGATCCGTATTACCCAGGAGCAACTGACTCGCATTCCGTGCTTTGGAATGCCTGATGTTGTTCCGTCGCCGGCCGTAATGTGGTTCGAAAAAGAGGGGGACGAGGCCGTCCACTTGGGTCTCACAAGTAATGCGAATATCGCCTTTATACGATTAATGTGTTTATTAAAGGCGAACGGCGATTCGTTGTCACACTGACGGGTCTTCAGATAGCACTGGTGCAACCGTCAGATGCCGGAAACTACTACTGCGTTGTGAGGAATCCGTACACGAACCATACTCGGCGCGCACCAAAACCCACAGTCCTCGTGGTAAGACCCTTATTTCCACAGAAGCATTTATATCGCATTGCATGACAGGTAAACAGTCGGCACGGCTATGGCCGAGTTGATCCCCCTCGGAACTCCATTGAGTTTCCTTTGGAAGGGAGAAATGCAAAGAATCCGATCGTCATTCATGCTTCGGTGGGACAAACAATCCTTTTGGAATGTGTCACGTCTCATTCGTCGGTTAAATGGACAAAGGTAAGCAGATATAAAATTTGGACCATTTCTTTTCAGAAGATTGTAGATTCTTTCATGAGATTACTCTTCTTATCCATTTTTGCGGAGTGTAATTTTTTAGGGAAACAACACGGTCTCTATTTTTGAGATGGAAAACCCTCATCGTGTCTACGAGAAGGTTTGGGGCAACTTGAGATTACGGTAACTGGGAACGATCAGTTCAAATTGTTCATATTTCCTCTCGTAGGTCACTAGTCGCCCTGGACAGCGATATTTACGTTTGTCACGCACTGTCCCCATTTGACTCGGATCACAAAGGCCTGTCCGACGGTCACGCCAAGGTGTACTACCAGCTCTATGTGCACGTTCCCACGACGGCTCAGCTTAATTTGGAACAGGAATCGGAAGAAACCTGGAGGGTCTGATATTTTATTCATGCATGATTCCACTAGCTTGCTTTTGCAGCTGGTGTGCTATGCTGGTCAACAATTCTACGAAGTGCCCATGGTGTACCTTAACGGGTTTCCGCTCATTGATCGAAGCCATATTCTCGCGGACGGACACGAACGTGTTGCGGAAAGCAATCCCCTCAATGTCACTCTAAAGGGAAACACCTTGAAGGGCACTAGCGTTCAGGTGATACAGACAACACGAAAAGGGACGCCCAAAGTTTTAGTGTATTTCAAGAGCGGCAATGGTCGAGGCGGAGGTATATGGCCGCGGGTTGGAACGTGGCGAGGCTGTAAATTTCTACGTCGATGTTGTGCGAAACGAGACCGACGAGAAACAGCCAGAACAAAATGAATCCGGTGTTCCCATCGACTATAACGCTACCGTAATCGCAACGCTTTCAACAGGTGAAGTAGGTCAAGTGGGTTCATCAGATTTGTCGCATTGCAAAACACTCCGCGTTCAGGTTAACAGGCCCGATCTGCCAGAAAACCACATAAATGTTGGGTTGGTGGCAACGACACAGTCGTCGAAGGATAATGCGAGTACTGAGATGAAGGCCGTCAATTCAATCATTGACAGACTGTTAAGCATATCACCCAGCATAGGGCTGACGTTTGTTCTTCTGTTTGTATCATCCACCGTCGCTCTCTGCTTTATAATGACGTTTTGCTGTCTGGGATGTTACCGCTTCAAAGAGTGGTACGACCGTAGGTTCTCCAAGGGTACGATAGTTTGCGAAGGCTGGCCCACATCATGTTTGCTTTAGCGGCAAAGGGAAAATTTCTGGACACTTCTCAGAGGATCTTCAACGAGCAATTGTTGCAACGATCACGAACGCTCCAGGAACAACAGTCGAAGCTCATGACCCCCTTGATAAGACATCCCTCGTCATCAACTGTAGGTTTATCAATCTTCATATCTTATGTAGGAATATGTCCGGAATTTTACTATGCAACATTTCAGCAAGGAAATACTAAAACCGCACTTGATTCATCCATCTCCATGATCGGTCACCAGGAAACACCAAGTTTCTACGGTAGTTCGGAAGAAAACCATCACCAAGGCAGTATTCCCGGCGAAGACATGACGGAGTCCACCCAAAGCTTCCTCAAAGCGGGAGGATTTTACAAATCACGCCCCGGTCGCGCACTGTTCCCCTCAGAATGGTACGATGGTGCGAAACCTACGAAAAACGAGCTTTTAACCATGTCTGCCACACTACCTCATCCGTTCAGGTAAGATTCGTGTTTACATGCACATTAAAGGGATAGAGAGCTAGGTGGAGAACTAGCCCCTGTTATGCTTTGATACGCTGCGTGTGACGCTCAAATTATGTTGGCTGACTTAACTTCCTTAGCTCCTTGGTATCCTTTCCCGTTGCCCGTCGTTTGAGGACCATTAGTGAAATAAGCGATACGACAATTAGTCGCCACAATCTCAGGCCTAATTAACTAATTAATTCATTTAGCAATTTTCAAGGCTCACCTCAGGAGTACGACGCTCAATCAGCTCACAGCGGACAAAATGCTCTCTCCACCTTCCAGTCATCCTCTCCTTTCCGAAAGGCGAACAATTGATCTCTTCGTTACCAATGTCTTTCACTCACAATTGGTCACTAAACTTCTCAGTCTCTGAATGCTCTTTGCCATGTACTGTTGGGCTGTTTAACATTGTTGTACGCGAAATGGTAAAACGTTTCAAGTGTAAAGTCCAACTTTGTGAATATCGTAGTTTTGGTAAAACAGAAAAGAAACGCGATGTTTTGAACTAACTTCCGAGGATCATGTTGTCTCTTCCGGTTAACGTTTTTTTCAAATGACGAGTTTGAAGCTGAAGAAAGGCATCAAGTGGGGGCGAAGATATATTATACAAAGCGCCGCTTTGGAAATATTTCTTATACATGTAACAGTATTTATTACGCACCTTGTACATATAAACTTTTTCTTCACATAAATCTACAAATGTACACTATAGGTAAGAGCAAGATTGCGTGAGATGTTCGCATTGTGGACGACGTTTCCAACTGTCCGTTTGGTTCTTCTGTCGCCATGCGCACCCATAAACTGTTGAACTTCTTTGTTTCTGGAAATTCCAGCATATTTCTGAAATCCGCTTTTAATCCAAGCTAGAGATCGATGTAAACATACAGTTCATTGTGAGAACGTTGGATTTCTGATATCGTATACCCTTCATTTTCCAGTAGTTCTATAATGCTACTGTTTCCAAAGAAGTGACCTAAAACAGGAGGTTTGCAAGAAAGATCTCCGATGTTACCTGTTCCAACCGCAAAAAAGAAACTCTGCACGGTGTTCTTTTCAAGAAAGCTTCTGATCCGCTCGGCCATCCTAACATTCCTCTTCGAGATAATGTCGTCGCGGAGTTTCATGTCAATCTGAAGACAAATATTTTCCAAACGGACTCGCCTCTTAATTTTACTTCTTTCGCCCTTCGGTCATCGTCAGCACTGACACCAAATCCGAGCGCGTGCCGGGCACTTGAGGGGTCGGCCAAAGTCGCTTCGAGACTCCCGCACTTGTACCCTTCGATCAACCTCAGAGTGGTCGTCATCTTGTAATTTGGCTTCTTTACATGTCGTAGAGTCAGCAAACGTTCCTCTCGAATAGATTCCAAGTATGATAGCGTGTAATTAATAGCAAATTGAACCTAAGCCGAAAGACATTTGTGATGCTCCCTGTGCACAGTTTATACCTCAGAGTCGGATACAGAATAGAGGGGGTCGCACTGTTCTTCCGGAGACTCCAGAGCAAACACCCGCTTCCCCGCTCTTCGTGACAGATGCGCGAGATGAACGTCGAGCATCGGGACGCTGTCGATGTCTTCGAACGGATGTTCGAGTCGGTAGAGCATGAACAATATCCAAATTGGCTTTTTCCGATCCCAGCTGTCTAGACGCTAGGATTACTTCCCGGTCGAAGAAATCTAGAAGCCTACCGACAATGGACTTATAGAATCTTTTTGCGTTCTCCTTTGCCATCAGACGATTTGCTGAATGTCTGGCGAACCATTGAACTACATATTCTCTAAAGCCCCGAAGATCTATAAACAGACACTTTAGTCTCGTGCAGAACAAAAATTATTTACATTTCCTGAGACGACCATAAAGCTCCCGGGGAATGTGTTGGTGGATTCGCTCCATGTTGGGCAAGTTCTTGCACTTGGCCAGCCTCCGGAAGGTCTCTTCCTTCTGTAGTTCCAGTTCAAACACCACATTCTTTGTGTTGTTGAAAACTTTTTTCACCACAGTCGGAACTGAAATTGCGATTTCGGAGTGCTAGCAAACAACAAAATAATGGCAATTATTTATAATATGGCCATTCCTGTGGAAGTGTGCGCGCTGAAAGCCTTTGTGCTAAGGCCATTAGCACAAATCGCTGCTAATTTCGCGACGTGACCCGAACGGTTGTTTCACCTCGCTGAGTTTACCTTGGTTCCATATTTGCCTGTATGACACGTGGATTGTGCCGAAAAGGTAGCTAGGAACTTGAAGACGATCCGACGTTATCCTCCACAAGAACTGGGTCTGAATTCACAGATCACTTGACAGTTCACCGCCGTCCGAAAGGTGATACCTCATTCTTTGTGCAGTCGGCACTGTTGGGCTCCTCGGAAAGTGCAAAGTAGGACAGCGTACTTAGCACAATAGAAACTAGAAGAAGCCGCATGTTCGCTCTACGAGATCATCATGCACCGCGGGAGAGGGATTATCGATGAAATGATAAGAGAACTTCTGAAACAGGGAAGAAGTGCTCGGGGACAAAAGGTCTGGACAATAGGGCGCATGCGCACTCGGGAAAAGAATGTGTCGGCGACTGTCAACAAGCATACTGGTGGCGACAAGAGAGGGCGGCTCGAGTTCAGCGAGCAAGCTGCTGAATTGGAGGGTCGAGAGCAATTGGGCTACGGTGTCTTTGAGGGTGGTAAGTGCCTGTTCTAAGTAGGCAACGTCCATATGCAAATGTCAAAGAGGCAAGCGGACAAAGACGTTCCGAACAGCAACCATTCAAGTGGACACAAATAGAGCAAACATATCGAGAGTGATCGGGAAGGCCCAACGCGGTAATAATTAATGTGAACATCGGGGTCACAGCGTATGTTTTCTCAAACAAACACACACCTCCAATAGACACTGAGGCAAAAAAGTGCGAATTGGGATCTTCCAGTTTGCTAGCCGCGTGTTACGAGGTTCCGGTTGCCTTCTGCACATGGACAGGAGTGGTGGCGTGAAGAAAAATAAACACAAATTGGCATTTGTTAAAGGAGATGAAGCGAAAAAGGATTGCGTAGGGACAAACACTTGTTGCGCAACTGGTAAAACACCACTACTGTTTTCGGCTGGTGACCCATCCTTTGTTCACACAATTGACTTCCGTTTTACCGACAAAGGCCTTCTCAGTGTTACAAATAACATTGCATTTCCGGTAGACGCGAGGGGACTGTTACTCTTGATGGTTATGCATCTTAACGCGAACGAATCATTTAGATGACGAAATTGGGTGGAACAATGTTGTGCAAAGAATTTGTGCAAAGAACATCTGGAAACACTTGAGAAACGTGTATTGCATAAAAAAATCTAGCAGTCCGTTTAGTCAATTTCTTCGTTGTTTAGCCGAGCTGATCGAGGGTTATTTTTTTGCAAATGAACGAATTTTATTTTATTTTTTCCAATTGCTTTCACTGAATTTCCAGTAACTATTGCAGTCCACAAGAACAGGAAAAAGTAGTTAAAAACCTTGCAATTGAACAACAGCAGCGTTAAATTCTCCTTTAAAAAATACCGACATTTTAAACGTACTTTTTCTTGACCGACACTCGGATGTTACGTGTGAGGAAAGCTGACAAGAGTTATGTCTTCTGGCGACTGCGTGCATAAGTTATGAATTCCATCAATCATGTAACGAATTTTTTTTATTTGGACGCTCTGATTCATATGCACAAAATTCAAGTGTGTATCAGGGTGCACCGACTTTTTTAACGCCCTTTTTTCATCCAATTTTTTCTTCATTTAGTTCATTTTCCCTTTAAATTGGTACACTTATTGCAGCTGCACCGAAAAAAGACAATGAGTACATAAAAAATTCAACGAAAAACGGATTCACCAGCTTTACGTTCCTCTTCTTAAATATCTGAAAATTTAAGTCAATTCCGGTTTAAAGGATCCGCAACTTCAGATTGGTGCATATCAAATGAAAAAATGTCTTAGAAAGTGAAATACATGTGCATTACTTTTGCAGCCCTTGACTCAGTAATACTGTAAATAAAAATGCGTTATTGTAGAAGAACATCTCAGCAACTTCGACCTATACATATTCTTCTATCGTGTTTTAGTGTACATATTAGGCACGTCCTCCCTTGTCCGACTTGTGCTCATCCTTCCTTCTTCCAGTGCCCTTGTACGCATGTAAATTACGAACACAATTTATGTTGAGTAATTACAAGTGTACACGACACGTGCTCTTCTGTTCCAACACGTGCTTATTGCGTGTCATTGCGCTGACTTTTTCGCAATACGAAACACGTTGATCTTGTTGGAGTCATATGCAGAGATTGCAAATTGGCTTCCTCGGCCGTTGGTGAATTGTGCGCCGACGATGGGAAAATCTGGGACGGATATCGAGAAACGCCATTCGACCTGAACGTTAAATGCTAAAAGGAACGCGACCGCTTTGTACCTGGAACGGCTCTGGTTTGCGTGTGTGAAGCTTCCACACGCGAACAAACGTGTCCTCGCTGGCGGTGAGTACCTGCAATATGCAACAAGGTGTTCCGCTATAATTAGGGGATTACATATGCGGACTCAGGTGCAACGGAAATGGAATACACAGGTCTGGCGTGTGCGCTAACTTCGGCCATGAGTTCCCCGGTTTGAGTTGAGTAGAAGAGCACCTGTCCGAAATGGGTACCGCAAATGGCCTGTTTCCGCAAAACGTTGAGGCAGGATATGCTTTGGCTGAACACGTCATGTGAGATCGAACACACGGGTTACGGTACTTAGTGCTTATCTGCTTTGAGACTTTTTGGCTTTTGCTCCAGACAACGACGAGCCCGGTTGCGTCGCTGGAACAGGTTAGTGAGTCAAATATGCACGTGGCGATATCTGTGATCGGAGCGGAGTGAGCCTACAGAAGAGATAGGGTTAAAAGTGGGTAACAAGGACAAGCCTACGGTAAGAGTTGTCTTGTGTTGGACAATAGTCTCGCCACTGCAGTTAAAAACGAGGATTTCTCCCGACGATGTGCCTGAAGTGGTTTTGACGCGGTTCAAACTTGGACTCCAACCAAACGTTACCGGCGAAGACTGTGCTTTCCACATAGGATAGTCCACAGGCAAAATGCAATTTAGCGGACTGTTTGGTCTGGAAATGGTTTGTCTGTGGGTTCACAACAGCAAACAAACCTCTCGGATACTGACAGAGCACAAAAGCTTCTTTGTCTGAGGGTCATAAATCTGAAAAGTCTCGCTTGGAAAACTACTCCGAAGGATGTGCAATTACAGCGACATGAGTGGAACATCCGACGACGAGCAGAGGGAATGTTCGTTGCGTGACGGGGCACAGTTTGGCCTGGACGACGATTGTTGCTCTCTTCAGGTCGCCTTCCGGCTTGATTTCGTATATGTCGCCGTGCAACTTCGTTCCTTTTGCCTCTTTTGTCTCCCATTTCACGATGTTCACCTGACCGCAGGCTCAAGTTCCGCTCATCGAATCTCGAACGAACCTGATTGCGATAGGCGATGCAAGCATACGTCGTGCTGGTCTCCTCACAGTAGTACGTCGAGAGATTGTTCGTCGTGCATGACGTGCTCGTTTCAAGATCTACTGTTCGGCTCAGCTCGTACATGACTCAGCTGCACGGCGGGAGACCTGAAATTGTCCTCGTCGCAATTAGCCTCGCGCGTTTCTTTCATTATCCACAAGGGAGCGGAGGGTGTGAAAGTAAATATCAATCCTAGTAATTTCAGCCCTAATTGCAGCTTAGCGAAAGGACGGCGGAGAGGAAATATGCCGCTTTGCGCGATAGGTCTTGTCAAAGGCCACTTTCGTACACGCTTGGATTACCGTTGTTTCCATGGACACGCTGTGTTGGGCCAAACGCAGCGTGGCGAACTAGACATTGGGTAACCAACCGCGCCGAGTTCATAACCCGGAGGAGGAGCGGCTGCTCCAGTGGCAGTTAATTAATTTTTTGCCCAGCCTGCGGCATTTTGCCGGGATTGCTTGGCGAACTCTTTTAATTACATATTTCACGAATTGTGCGATGAGAATGAAGCTGGGAAAACACGGAGCACTCGCGCTCCGTGGAGTAGCAATCAACAGAGGACTGACTACTGGAACAGGCCTGTGCTCCCATTGTCCGACTCACAATGCGTCGAAAACAAAGAAATTTATTTACAGACGAGACCTGAGCATATAGCATGTTGAGAAGTCCGCTTATGTACAGTTTTTACAATATGAAAGGCTCATTGCAACTAGAAGACTACAAGAACTTCAAACATGTGCCTTTTGGACTAGAGGAGGGAGCGAATTTCCATTCATCTCATCTTCCCGAAGAGGGCGAACCTTACGAAGTCTCTTCCATTCGCCTCGCTTGTAATCCATCTGGAATATACGCTGTACGTCAGCATAACTGGTATACGGTACCTCAAAAATTGTTTCCACCAACATGAACTTGGTTGAGCCGTCCGCCTGCCTCAAAGCTTCTTTGGACTCTGTAAGTTTGACCGTTCCGACTGACTCGGTTGTAGGAACGGAGGGATGAGGTGCTAGAAGACGTTCACTTATTTTCGTCCTGGCATCGTGTCCCCTTACTTCTGTTACCTCTCATAAACGACAAAATAGCACAATAGCCATCCTGGTCAAGACGATTCGACGCACGATACAGATCTGAGCAATACTGCACGACTGGATCAGAGACTGGTCCAACTTCTGGTAGTTCTTTTTCAGGCTCCTAAAGAAAGAAGACATGAAAATACAATGGCCGAACACCCTTAAACCTGCGCCTTCGATTCTGTTTCGCCCACTTGACGTTGTTCACAGGGCTGCTCCTCTTTCTCCGCTGTTGTGGAAGTCGGTAAGTTGAGAGGAGTCGTCACCTCAGGAGAAGACGTCATCACTGACGTATCTCCGGTTCCCTCCGAAACCTCATTGTCTTGAATCGGTTGTTCCGTTTTTCGAGGAGCCTCCGGTACGGAAGCGGATGCATTTGTAGGCGATGATAGGCATTCGGATTCCCGTCTCTTCTTCAAGCTCTCCGCCTTCGGTTTCTTCTCTTCAACTTCCGTCCCTCGACGTCTCCTCTTCATCATAGGTTGCGGGATCTCGTCGAGTTCCAAAAGTTTGGCTCCTCCTTCGCGCTTTATCAAAGGACGTGTGAACTTTCGCGGCTCATTAGAAAATCCTGCAGACTGTTTGCAAGCGCTCACAGTCGGAATGCCCTTCATCGGAACTAAATGCTTCGTCGACTCAATTATCATTGTCAGCTGACTCACGGTTGTTGTTCGGCTTCCTAACTGTGCTCCGCATGCGCAGCGGGAACGAAGAGACGATTCCGTTATTCTTGCCCTTGCCACTGAATTCGCCCAGCGATTTGAAAGCTGCTTAACACGTATTAAACAATCGAAAAGAGAAGTCAGCACCTTTGGTGACATCCTCGAGCAGTTGACCAGACTTCGGCTTGTGCTTCACATTGAAGTGATTTCTAATATGTCGCTCCGGGCAACCGTACGATGTCTGAAATCAAACGTAAGTGAACGACATCCGGATCTACTGTTGACATACGCGTATAGCGAAATGTGTCATGTAGGCAGCTTCTTGAGGCAGCTGTTTGAGGGAATCGTTGAAGGCACAATTACCGTATTGGACTGAAACAGACAACCGTACATTCAACACCAGTGACGCATTTTCTTACGAATGTGCTCAAGTTGAGTGATAGCTTTGTTGAAGAGATCTTTTTCGCTGTTTGGAATGGATATGGACCCATGTTCAAAGGTGCCATGATACATGTCTGCGGTTGCTTCGATCCAGTCGTCTGCATCGCGTCGTGCTTGAGTGATAAGTCGCTCCAGTGGAGTTCGAAACTAAACAAGACGTCACACAACTGGATCAGCGAACGGCTTACGTACTAAGTGAAGAAGCCTGTGGGATAAATGGGGTATTGCTAGGATGATTTTGAGCTTAATGTGATTGTCGAGCTCTTGGAAACAAGTCTCTAGCTCAGTGAGCATCTCCTTGGTCATGAGCGACGCGGCCACTGCTCCCGACCACAACTCGTTCGTATCTCCGAGCTTGACGACGATCCATTTCAGGAGATCTTGGTCGTAAAGCTGAGATACTGGCGCTGTCGTGTTCTTCATGAGTACGCATTAAAACCTAAAAGCAAATGAAAAGGCTGATTTTACATTTGAATTTTACTATGTTTTAAGGCAACTGACGTGTTCCGTTTTGAAAACGCGTAGCTCTCACGAAAGCGATTGCTCGTCTTGCGAACTTTTGTCATGTTTGGGGTGCATGGCCAACGCTGTAGTTGCGAAATGTGCAGCGGATTGACAACAAAAAGGATTCAGGGAAAACAAATATCGTACCATAAGCGCGCGAAAACAGTCAAAATGGCGTCATCGTACGAGTTACCGTATCGCTGCCAACGGGGTGGCAAGGTGGTCGTGGCGGGAAAAAACTTGAGTGTCTTGACAAGCGTTTATCGATACAGGTTGTTTACGTCGTCGCTTACACACGCTTGGGTAGAACGTTCTTTACAAAGTTACGGTACAGTGACGTCTTGTTTTCAGACGTCTCACGCCACGAACAATAGAGTGACGCTCGAAGCATTGTAGCTGCGCGTATTCAGAATCTTTCGCAGACGTACAACCGTGAAAACAAATCTGAAGTTCATCCCTATAGGCAACGCATTGTTGTGTTTATTTAAAGTTTGGCGAAAACTGCTTTGGGACACAAGAATTCCTCGTATGCAAGACTACTCCAACGACGCCTGGACCTCTTTACGCTAATGCTCCCGTGCATTTTTTTGCCTTAAAGTATAGCCAGCGACCTGAAATAACGTTCTTGTCATGGTAACCTCTTCCATCCGAAATAATGGTTTTCTTGAATTGAGTCATTTATTCCTTTTAAACTGATGCGCACACGCAAACAAGAGAAGCCATTTGAAAGATCTGGGGATCGACTGTGTTTTGCACATGCAGTGAAGTGCGGATACGGTAAAATATAAACACGGATAAACACTTCAAAGCTTGTATGTAGTGTACTAACTTTTTTATCTATCGCGACACACACTAAACGGAGAGCTAGGACATGATGAGAGCGACAAATGGGACATATGTCTGTGGCGTGCCAGCGCAGGATTAGCCTCACTTGTACACAAACGTGCTCGGGACAATATAGGAATCACATGCAAAATTTGTCCAAATAGGCCTGACGCAATGCCTTTTCGAGAAGGACACCATGAAATCACTTGAAATGCGAATTGGATGTACTTAGCGTTGTTGACAGCCATTCAATGCATTCTGAGTAATTTGCCAATTGTTTATGAAAATATGGTGGCTTCAACGAATGACTGCGAGGACTTCCACACGGAATAGGAGCTGCTTTCGTGCCGAAGATAACGAGGCTGCTTGAAACATATCAAATTATTCTGAAATTTTGGGACATCCTAAAGGAACACTAAAGGAAGGGATATCGTACCCTACTGAAGCATGGATTGGAGCACTACCGATTATGTATATGGTACGTTACTACTTTATATGATACAACTTCCTTTGGAAAATGTGCTATGCCAATGATGTTACTATTAAACTCTATGCAACTTATTTTCCACATACTATGGTATCCTTAAGTCCTTGATAATGCTTGAGGGGGACGCTTTTCGCGACTTTGGAAAAGCGGCAGAAGGGTGTATAAAAAGCAACGGACAACTTAATTAGTCGAAAAATTATGCACATCCCATTGATAGAAAAAGATTAAACGTAGGGGTAATTGGTCTCTGCCTATAGGCCGAGCATGCCGTAATGCGTGCATCGAAAGACATGGGGATTTCTGTTATTTGATCGTGGTAATTGCGCGCTAATGATCATGTTTCCAGCGCGCAACTTGTAAGCAATTGATGCAGATACGAAATTAGACAGAGCGGCGATACATCAGGGATCATTGCGTAACTAGTTTACCCTTAAATAAGATAGCTTCCGCGTAATCTACGGCTGGCCTCAATGTCGAACGCTTGCAAATTCTCGTCGCCCTTTGTCCGTCTTCCAAAACGCCTCGTGCGCTCTTTGTAAAGTGGGCAAAAGACTACCACCGATCGTTGCAATGGCGCCAAGAATTAAAAGAGAATACGCTATCCCCCTTGGGAACTGCCCGCGCCCTCCATGTCTTTGCTTTCGCTTGTTTTACTCTTGTATTCACTTTGGACATATCAAAGTCGGATGGCGCGGACTCCAGGCGGGAGCGTCTGGAGATTTATTGTTGGCTATTGGTCACCCGCGAACAAACGTCGAGCAATAGGCGCCGGGATATGGCCAGGCTGTGCCCTACCCCAACCTGCTCTTTTTGTCTTTCACACTTGGCGAACCGTCCGAGTCTTTTGTGAACTCTTCTGACAGATCATTGCTATTCATCGCCGAGTTGCGCCCGAACCCTTTGAACCAATGGCAAATGCAACGTAATCGCTTAAATGGTGCACGATGGGCGCGAACAATTGAAGCCAGTTCCATTCATATTGCTTCCGTACATAGTATCAATAACACATATGCACATATCAAATGTCGAAAGCTGTACGAAAAGAACGCGTGAAGGGTTCGGTTATTTTGCACCCTTGGCGGCGTCTTTCAGTCCACGTTTATGGTTACCTTTGCCAACAGTTTCTAGCTTCCTTCTTAGCGTAAAAGATACTTTCGATAAACCACAGTTCCAGGCTGGTAAGCACTCTAGAAATAGCCCCTAACGGCTCTCATTACCAATTCCTGTTCGTTTAGTATTCAGAGTTTGGTTGGAATTGGCCTCGTTTTCACTTGAGGGCCGCCTATCTCCGGAGGAGTTCCTAGCTCTTCGATGCGGCTTCGATGATCGATGCGGTGGTCGGTACAGATGGGCGAATTTTTTGCGCTATTACTTATGATGTGATATCGAGGGAAAGTTTAACTTGGGAAGCTGGCTCATTTTATTAGCTTTTCATAATTGCGGCTGGTGATAAAAAAAACTAAAATTAATGGACGAGCTCGCCCTCGAGAGCGAAGTGCGGACGCCAACGGCTGTTTTATTGGCCGCTTTCAGGCTGAGTACTCGTTAATTAACTTGACGAAGTGAAAGTGGAGGTATTCTAGAGGTGACACTGAGTCGACATGCTGTTGCACTCAGGAAACGTGTAGTCTATGAGCAGTTCTTTTCGATAAAAACGTTGATGTATCGCTGTCCTCTCGATGTTCAGCGCCATTAACGCTGCAGCAGGGCGGCAAGCTTCTTTTAGCTGCTCAAAGGTAGGAAACCCCTTAGTCCAGATAAACTTCGTATGAAAAACAGGACTTGCGTAGCCGTGGCTGTTCCCAGCCTATTATCATTAGCCCCTTGGACTGTCACCATTTTTTCCGCGACCATCTTACGGGGGTATTTATTACTTCTGTTGTTGCAGGGGAGCCATTTTCGCGGCCACACTCTATCCCTAGTCAAGCACCAGCAGGCCGACTGCTGTTCGGACGCTGTGGCGCAACCTGATCTAAACGGCCGGCCATCTCCTGTTAGCGACCTCATTTGGTTAGAAAGTGCGAGCACATGATATTTGAGATGCGCGCAGGTTTTGTGTGGCGCGTGAGTTGTGTTCAATGGGATTATGATTCCCGGCGGTTAATGGCCTTTGAGTGGTGGCGAACAACGCGAATGGCCATATGCCAACTACGTCCGGTGTCAGCAGTCGTTTCACACCCCTTTACTGCGGTAAAAGCCGCTTCCTATCCTGTGGGGTCACTCGGGATCACAACACCGCAGCGGCCGGTGAGGTTGGCGCGCCGCAGCAGCTCACAATGGGATTAGGCTGAATAGTTGGGGCCACTGAGCACCCGTTGTCCCTGAGGATTAGACACGGCGGATAGGACGACGGTGTGCGACGGGCGCTACCGTCGCCGCCTTCTGTGGAAACCCCACTCGCGACGCAAAGTCTGCTCTGGCGATCTCTTGCGATCACTTGAGGGTGAGCACCGCTTTTTGCGGCTATTAAGCCGCGGCTCGTTATGTGATCCGATAGCACCGTTATTCTTCGCCATTTTACCACTTCTGGCGCACTGCGGCGGATATATTGCGACATAATCCATCACTCATCGCGACCGAGTCTATTCATACAGTGAATTGAAGATTCACTGAACTGTTATGACTGTGATTCTTGACAGGTCAATCAAGCGCGGCTAAGGGTGCTTACTTCGCGGTAGCTGCTGAATATTTCTTACGTTTTCGCGCTTTGTAGACGCAGACTGCTTGTAATACGTTTACGTGAACGTGTTCCCACAAAGCGCGTTGTCCTAGAGCGAACAACTTGTCTTCGTCGTAGGACTGGTGGTGCGCAACGCCAGAAACCGGCCGAGAATGCCTCACGCTCTTCGTGATTTGTCAGCTAAATTTGCATTTGGTTTTTGCAAGGAAGTGTTAATGGAGGGCAAACGAGTCAACAATTTGGCTGAAGCTGTGGCCGACTCGTCCGCCTGCTCGGGCCGTGCCGCCTGGCCCACTACACCATGATGTCTATTGAATTTTGATTAATATTATAAGCGGAGATGAGCAGATTTGGCCCTTCGCGCACGATGAGATTTGGTTTATTGGTTATGTCCGAGATACTTATGAGCTAAATGCGCGTGTCCTGCAGTGACCATCAAGGGGCACAAGCTAAGCCGCCTCTCATTAGCGCTTCGCTCTGTCAGCTTTGCGTACATGGGACGTGCGTCTACAGTGTGTCCAAATGAGGGTAATCCGCGAGTTCGGAACCGCGGGTGGCAACCTCTGTCCCAGCTGGACAGCGAGTGGTGCTATCGTAATTAGCCGTCTATCAGTCGAATATGCGAACTTTCGCATACTCTTCCTCGCGTTGACATAATTGCCTCGTCCTTCGCTCATTTGTTTTCATCGCCGTAAATTCGAGAGGCTCGAGTCTTGATATTTCGTGTAGTAAATGATAGGTTTTGGATTTTTGATTGCCTGAGCAATTATGCGCAGAAGAAATTTGAGCAAGAATCTCAGTGCGAGGCATTTAAATTTCCTTGCTGAGGGTTTTGCTTTCTCCGCTACCATGACGTTCTTGAATTTCTGTCTTTTTTTCTATGCATCTGTTTTAATACGGAGACTATTTGTGCGTTTCAATTTTTTCATTATTTGAACTTTTTGTAATATGCCTGTCGGTTAATGGTACATGATTTTATTACCTGCCTGTTCCTTGGCACCGTTCGCCAACCTGATGGCTGTGAGACGTTGGGACGACACGACGACCGCACTCGTTATTAACCTCGCGGCAATCGGAGGGTCAGTTGTTGTTCTTTCAGGGCCCTGTCGATTTCCTGTGCCGATAGCACTTGTTCTCTAATAGATTTCCGCGGAACATCACAACGGATTGTTATTTGTTGCGTTCTTGTTGTAAAATCGTGTCGCGCGCTTGCTGGCTACTATTTATTTAAATTTTATTTCAGCTTGCCATCCGCTCATGCAGTCATGCTTTGGGGCAACCATGACCATTCGTCGTCCCATTCGTCGTTGGCTCTCATATGCTTCTTCGGACTGATTTGCTGTGTAACTTGTTCCCAGTTGAAAGAAGCCCCTCAGAACAAGTCTGTTGTCATCGGGAGCGACGTGCTTTTTCAGTGTACTGCTCCACCATCAGTCTCCGGCAATCCATTAAAAAGCCAGTGGCGAACAAACGCTGGAACATTACTTGGACACCACGAACCTGGTGTTTTGGCTGGCTATGATGGACGCTACAGCTACGAGAAAGAAACGCCCGATGAGCTGAATTTAAAGATACGGCGTGTCAACTTAGAAGACGATGGAAAGTTTGAATGTCAAATGTTGCGAAGTGGAGAAGGATCAATGCGCGGAGCCGCTTATCTCGACGTCCTAGGTCTGATACCGCAATCGACAATAAGCCCGACATAACCCATCGAAATTTCAGTGAAGCCTTCAACAGTTTACTTTATGCATTATCGCCAAGGTGATGTAATTGAAGTATCCGAAGATCAAGCGCTCAATGTAACATGTGTTGTGCCGAACGTTAAACCTAAACCTCACATGGAGTGGTACATCAATGGTAAACTTATTGTGGATAACAACTCTAATTGGGAGAGGTACAACTTAAATAAGACCGTAACCTCGTATTCTTCGCTGTATTGGAAGCCATCGTGAGTCTCCAATTTCGTGAAGATATTGAAAGCTTGCTGTAATTTAGGAGACATGATCACAGGAAGGTTTTGACCTGTCAAGCTGAACATTCGCAGACGACTACATCTCTCAGGACCAGTGTTTCCTTGAGTGTTTTATGTTTGTTTTATTGTGCGTATGTTAGTTAAGCACGCTTCTTTAGATTCTTCTGATCGACCACGCATTTCTGTCGTTGGTGGAACTGAAAATGTTCGAGCGGGGCAAAACGTGACGCTTTTCTGTTCTGTCGTTGGAGGCAATCCACTTCCCAATGTAACATGGCATTTCAATCGTCATTACATTGAAAGCCCATCATACTACGATTCCGCAACCCAGGTAAGTAACTCTTCAAGATATACAATTCAATTGTTTTTATAGGAAACGGTGAATAGATATTCTTTCATTGCGGATTCGAAGGATAATGGCGCTGAGTACGAATGCCGATCTCAGAATCGACATAATATCGCGCCTCTAAGAGGCAGTGTACGACTGAAGGTTAGCTACCCCGCATCGGGTGTCGACGTTTATGGAGATTCGAGCATTCGTCGCGGAGACCGTGCAATAATTACATGCCGAACAAAGTATGTTTTCAATGGGTAACGTTTGCAAACTTTTCTTGCAGACCGTCGAACCCAGCCTCGAGAATATACTTTTCTGTCAATGGTTCTCCGTCACCCGATCCGGAACAGTACGAGGAAGTGGTTAGCAATGGCTTCGTTACCATAGCAAACTTTTCCCTTGGTTTGTTAACTATCTAACGCACTTTGTACAATTTTTATATATATAGACTTCCGTGATGAACTAGTGAAGAATCACGAAATTGTTGTTGACTGTGCGGCTAGGAACAGCGAAGGGACTGCAACAAAGCAGCATGTTATTCGTGTTCTATGTAACGTTTTATGCCAACTGTTATAGTACCTAATGCTGAAACTGTTCAGCGCCACCTCTGCAACCCCTTGTATACGGATTTGAGCATGGCCCGATGCTTGAAGGCGAGAGGCTGAATCTGACTTGCGAATCCCATGGTGGTAACCCCCTAGCGGTATTGTCGTGGTTCCGAGGAATTGAAAAGGTATGTCTGGCTGCGTCTGTTTTGAGATCGTACTCATGCAAAATTTTTAAGAAACATTATAAGTTTGGTCATAAAGTTAAACTAAGGTGGAGAAAGGTAATTTGTAGTACGGTGATGGTTCTTTTCGGAGGTTATTTTGTATTGTGGTTGTGGTGATTGTAATGTATCCATATAATGTTTGGACAAGATTTCCAATACTTGTTGATATCCGCTAACTGTTTTCATTTTAGATGAAGGAAACGCGCAGTACCGTAACTGGAGATGTTTCTCAGAGTTATATTTCGATCGTTCTCGACCGTTCACTAAATCGTGCTCCTATACGGTGTGAGGCGATGAATGATGCCCTTGATCATCCACTGGTTGCATCAAAAAAGGCTGTCGTCTTATGTATGTTGAATTCCTATTCTTATCCTTTTCTATATTTACGATTTCAGTCCCCCCGAAAAAAGTCACTATTCGTCCTTTACAAGGAGAGCAGATTGTTGCTGGCAGCACAGCAAAGCTCGCATGTATTACGACATCGTCTAATCCAGAAAGTTCTATCGAGTGGAATTTTAATGGGAAGAATGTGCGTTGGCGGTCGGAGACTGTTCAAAATAGCTCGTAGGTTTCAACGAAGTATCCGGAAACTAGTTCATCACTTTTAAGAAATGGCGAACATCACGGGTTTGAAGTGGAAAACATTATTGTGTTTGAAGCTTCTGAAGATCTGGACTCTTCTGTAATAACCTGTACAGCATCACATCCTCATTGGACTAAACCAACGTTGGCGTCGTACAGTGTCAATGTCTTATGTATGCTTGTTCATGTTTTACCGTATATGTCTATTGGTGTTCTTCAGATCCGCCAAAAATAGTAGCTGATGGCCCTATAAGCGTTGTCATCGGCGAAGGTGAACAATTTCGTGAAAACCTGACAGTGCTTGCAAATCCCCCTGTTAGCAACTGGAAATGGCGAAGAAATGGGATTCACTTTCAACATGCTATTGGAAGTATCATTGCTAATGGTCCAGTGCTGACTGGTCGTTCGGTTGCAAGACATGATGCCGGTATTTACACCGTATTTGCATCGAACCAAATAGGTTCGAGCAACGCTACCATCAGACTTTTCGTTGAATTTCCTGCTCATGTTACTCACATAACTCAGCCGGTCTACGCCAACACTGGCGAGGACGTCGAACTGGAATGTGTCGTTGAAGCCTTTCCGCGCAAGAAGGGTATGGTTCGTTGGCTGAAAGGTAAATTAAGTGTGGTATTACAATGAGTAACAATGTGTTAAATTTTCAGGCGATAAGGAACTGCCGTCTGTAATACGAGATGAGCGTCGCGCAGCACTGCGTGTAAATGCATCGGAAGATGCTAGCGGCGAATACATTTGTATTGCCGATAACGGAATGGGAACGGTATGTATGAATTTGTATTTATTATTAAGGAAATGAAAATTACAGCCACAAACGAACAAAACATATCTCCTGGTGAACAAAGCGCCAACCATAATTCGACAACCTGAATTCTCTCGTGCTGCAGCTGCACCGGGTGGAAAAGCCAAAGTACTCTGCCGGGCAGATGCTGTCCCAGACTGTAAATTTGTGTGGAAGCTGGAAAATGAGGAAACTACTATTGAATCAAATTCTACGAAGTACTCTTTCTATTCACACAGAATTGCCATGAGTACGTATGAGGTGAGACCACACTGATTTCCTGTTCATGTACCAATATCTTTAGAGCGTTTTATGGATATCCGAAGTCAACTCACATGATTATGTCAAAAGAATACGCTGCATAGCTTCTAACAGATACGGACAAGACGACATATTTATCCCCTTGGGGCCTCTCACCACACCAGACCTGCCTTTTGAAATCGGAGTTGTCAACTCAACAGACGAATCAATCACCTTCTCGTGGATCCCTGGGTTTAATGGAGGTTCTCCACAACACTTCGAAGTGCGGTACCGTGTTGTTGGTAGCGATTCTGAATACCACTCAATGAATACCTCAGAGGCGGTTGGTTGCGACACTTGTGTGTTAGGATTCTAAGTTTCCGATTTCAGACGCTTACGGTTCACGAACTTTCACCTGGATCTACGATTCTAATGCAGTTGCGCTCGATCAACAAACATGAATTTTCTTCAGAATTTTCTGAACCGCTTCGTGCAGTTACATCCACCTCTATTGGGTTGAATGTGGCTAGTGTTCGGGAAGAGGTAAATTGCGAATAATGATTTATTATGCATACAACCAATGGACTTAATTTCAGGATGAATATCCAAAATTTGTTATGATCCTATTTGGAGTTGGGTTGTTAATTCTACTAATGGTGAATTGTCTGCTTTTGGCATATCTTCACAGGAAGCAAAAACTAAAGAAAATTCAAGAGAAAACGGAGATCGTCAGAACCCATCACGGAGGCGAGGAAGGCGTTCGCCATGTGCAGATGTACGGTACGATGGCTTTAACACCTCAAGAAATAACACGACATACGGAATCAGACATGGCTAGTAGATGCGAACAACACTTGAATGAACATTGTGGCAGCGAAGATGACCACTCTGTTCGTACAATGATTGTATGATGCCTTTATTCATTGCAAAAAGTATGTAGTGGTCTTTAGGAAGTCAATCCAAACGGTTGTATGCAGCAAATCGGAACCCAATTCTTCGACAGCAGTTGCCTTGTTGACTACGAATTCGATCGTATGTTTTTTTTCCGTAAACGTTACCCTATAACTCGATGTTTTAGCAGCGCTTTACTCAGATATTGTTCGAAATGGATCAGCTGCTATGGATTCTTCTTATTTGGTCGGTCCCATGTTGGTATGTTCGTTATGTTGTAGAATCTCAAGTACACGGTGTGTCGCTGGCAGAGAGCTCACATGCCGCCTCTGTAAAAGTGCTAGGCTCGCGTATGGGCAGGCAGAAGTAGCCTTCGAAAAAACCACACCTTTAAAAACTGTTATGCTTATGAGAACTAAATTTGAATTAGCAGGCGGCTAATTATATTCAGCACTTTCAGGAAGAATGTCCCTCAATTGATGGCGGACATGACTTCTTTCCGGATTTCCATACAGCTCGTGCCGATTCACATTTATTCGATTCACCTGCACAGCAACCAAGACGAGATGCGACATATGCATATCAACCTTCTAACATTGACTGCGGAACCATCAGTGGTCGCTCGACACATTCGCTTAGTACATTTTTACAACCAGGTGGAGTGCGAACGACAGCTACGAATTACTCTGTTCTTGATGGTGATTTGGTGTAAGATGTAAGACATCTCGTGATTTTATTTTGTTACCGGTGGTCACGCTGTCATATATTCATTGTTCTCAACTGCCTTTTCATACTCTTCTGTTTTATGATTGGCATATTGATTGTAACTGCCGACGGGTTCCTCATGTCGTTTTCTTTAATATGTCTGCTCCACATTGTTACTCTTTGAGATAATTGTTGTTTGTACACTGAAGGTAGAGAGTTCTTGATAGTCAATGATTGACGCTACCTCTTTGAAGATTGTTCTAACGATATTCTATGGATTGTATTAGTTAAGCACGAGAAATACCCCCTGAAGTGGTTGGGGACAATAACCGGGCCTTCAGTTTCTCGTTTACCCTTGGTTTCCCATTTTCGCTCGGCTTCTGCCTTACATCGTAGTCGTCGCTTTGCTTTGTTGCTGTTGGGACTGAAAACCGCCGAGTGAAAACGTGGCTGAACCCTATTTGCACGTCTCGACAAACTATTTGGATGACAAAATGGTGACACGACGTCTGGCTGTGTCACTGTGATCTCAAACATTGCAGAGCTTTGGTGCTTTTAACAGCTGTTTCGTCTTGGCTCGCAATTTTAAGTTCCATTTAATCGTAACTTTTTGAACCATTTTGTGCAAAGTTGTGATAAGTCAGCAAATATAGAAATATCCCAAGAAACGGTTGATGTTGTGGATTTTCTCATGACGGATTAGGTATGCGCCCAGTATGGCTGACAGAGGGAGATTAAATGTAACGAGCAAGCGGGGTTGTCGTCATGGCTACAGAGCGCTTTGCGCAGTTGGCATTCTCAGTGTGCATGCAGCTGTGTGGGATATATGAATGGTCAGTTCAGAAAGCCCTCGGCCCTTATTGTCGGGTGCTTCTACGCCTTTATTGCATTTTCACTGTCACAAGGGGCTTCAACCTACACTCGGTTTCGTCGTCAGGCACTTCCCTCAGATCACGTCAAAGTAAGATTACCTGTCATGAAACCAGTGTATGGTTCATTCTATGAGTAGGTCTTTTCCCTGGACTCAAATGTATCGATTACTGATCACGTTGTAGCGGCTTCTAGTGATTCAAGGGTGATTATTTCGGAAACGTAAGGTGTTCAATATTGTCGCCCCCAATCAGGATTCTGCAGTTTTATCAACGTGTCAGTTTGGTCCACAAAGAGGACAGTGGTTGAATTCGATCCTCGCGATGCTTTTGTTAATGTTTCTGCTCGAGCGACTGTTTCGTACTTTCAAGTGGCCTCGTCGTCCTTTTACGCATACGCCGATAATTTAACGGTACCCCTCTCGCGAAGAACGTCGGATTGATTTTCGATTTAGCTTTCGGAAAGAACGAACAGGTCAGCTAACCAGCACACGACATTGGAATCCGATTTAACAGGAAACGTACTGATTAAGTTACCTCGGACACCATAATTGCCGTAAATTTCGCTTAGGTGTCGTTGAGCTTCTCTGCAGGAGTGTTTTCCTTTGATGCATTGAGTGCCAAACGAGCGCGTATTTACTGCCAGACATGGCAGGCAGAGCACCCTCCATACGTGCAATTATCATCCAACGGTTCCCTTGGTTCTCGGAGACAGCTCGAAATAAAGTCAAACAACAGCGAGGGGGTGGTTGCTGTGATTCTGGAAGGCAGCAAGGTAAGTACTACGTTTCCTGCTTTATGCAATACATTAAAGCTAACATTCGCAGGTTTCTCTGAGGTATGGCGTCTTCACTTTGGTTATGTCCCCAGACTACCGTATGGTCTCCCTTATGTCATCATTATATGACATAGAAATTAGCACTGTATTGAGTTCCTTTGGGATTAAAATGGACGACTCTGGATTTACATTAAGTGCAAAGGGCGAGCTCCTCACATTCTCAGTCACAGCGAATTCGAGTGATGCAATCATGGAAGCAAGGCGTCCTTCACGGTTAGATGCAGCATAAGTTCTTCTAATGAGCCTCTGTTTCAGACTAACTTTGGACAATCAAGATGGATCCGTGGTGACCTTAACCGGATCCCGTCTCCATGCTCAGCAACTCCAGCTAATATCTAATGCTCTGCGGATGGATATATTTTCAGAAGAGGAAGGCCATATCCGTGTGAACACTAACAACTCGGAGCTGACATTGCGGGGCAAAACTATGAATGTATGTGGGTAATAATGAATGTAAAGACAGAAACTTATATTTTAGGCTAAACTCACTTCATCTCATCATGTTTTGGATGTGATGGGAGGGTCACCGAATTTCGTACTCCTTACTGGGAACATTTCGGTAACTCTGAAAACACGAGCCAACGGGTCATATATACCGACTCTGTTGCCACCCTTTGAAGAACCAGTCAACAAATTTGTAACAATTGGACCCGATGCCAATGCGGATTTTGAGAACCTCCCTTCCCAAATTGATTTAACTTCGTCGGAGATGGCCACCACTACTGCAACAACCGCTACTACTCCGCCAGATACCACAACTGTATCAACTGCCACAACTGTTACAGAGTCCATAGTCTCAGAGTCAGAAGATACTACAGAAATTACCACTGTCGGTGAGAGTTCAACGGGAGAAGTTGCAGTAGATACCGCATCCGTCATAACTGAAAATTCAGGTATAGTTCAGAGCTTGGTTTGCAGATATCGCAGATATGTGTAAAATTGTATTTTGGGCAGCTTTTAGTTAAATTTAATCTCATTTGTTTTCAATTGGAAGAACTTGTCGTTATGAAGTAGCAACAAAAATATACTCTAATAATAAAAGTTGCAGAAGATCTCTCCACATTGTCACCAACAGTAGAAACAACCTCGCCGACATCAACGACCACGACGGACAGTTTCATAATCGGACAGTATGGCACAAACAGTTAGTCTAGGTTTTATAGTTTTTGAAAATTGGGCCATTCTGAAATGCAGAGAAGTGGAATGTGATTCAGTAGAACCTATAAGTATTATTGTTGAACACTTTCCGAAATTGGAAGGTATTTGGATATATTGGATTGGAGATAAGTCGAATTCTTCTTATCTCTTGGACTGCGAAGTCGGATATTTCGAACATTTCTCGTTAAAATTGTTTAAAATAATCAAAGATTACGCGAACCGTAATAATGATTCATGAAATGACATTCCAGACGATACATTCCTTCTTACGGCGACAATCGACAGTATCACCATAGTAGAAACAACAACGCTTCCTACAGAGGAAATTGATGACTTTCCAACGCCTCCACCTCTTCCCAGCGTTCGACGAGCACGAGCTTCCGGAGTGCTTAAAAACTCTCATTCCCAAGTGCTCATGCAGATCGAGGATGGGAATGAGACGACAAGCACTCAAACAACGAAAGAGAAACAGTTGGCCGCGACTCTGGCAAAATGCCTTCAAATCGCGGCGTTACGCACCGCCAACAGGATTGTCAATGAGACCGTGGAAGTGCTGGTAAGATAAAAATGGCGAGATATAAGGGTCTGTTCCATTTTTGCAGATAATCAGCTCCAACAGAAGTGAGCACACTGCAAACGCGTCAGATATAATATTTGAAGTTACGCAGCCTGCCTACTGGCGAAATTCCGAAACTGTCCTACGGCTTCTAAATAGTTTGCAAGATCTGGATGCGTTTATTGGTAGCAAAGTAAGCAAGCAAACTTATCCATAACATGTCGTGGAACCACCTAGGTGTTGAAAATTGAAGAAGTACATCAGACCGATATCTTTAAAAAGGAGTTTTGGTTAGCGGTGACCCTCATTGCTCTGATACTCATATCAATGCTATTCATTTGTGCTACAGTCATCTGTAAAAGGACAAATAAGCCACATGTAGGCCTATCGTCGCTGTCCATCTCACAATTGGTCCAACTTTAGCTTAACGGCCATCGTATCGCTCAATACTTCTCCCGGAAAGGAGTCACGAACGTTCATGCTATGTCGAAAAGATCAAGGTGAACTCCATGAGTTCTGCATATTTACCGTCTGCTTTCAATATATGTCGCCTTACGCTTGTTAGATAAAGGAAATAAACATAGTTTTCAGAATCTTTACGATCAACTCCGCCTATTTCGGGTGTCCTTCAGCCAGAGGTAAGAGGTCGGTATCGGCGCCTCTATGACAGTGAGGGCAGTGAAGCTAATTGTAAGGACTAAACTCCGTACAAAAAGAATATGGAAAGGGGAGTTGGAAAATGCGTCACGCGGAGAATGCGTCGCGCTGAGAATAGGTCGCGCGGAGAATCCGTCGGCATATCTGAGTAGCTGACTCCAAATGTTTGGGTAACTCCTCCTGAGATCCGAGGTTACTCCGGGACCTCATTATCAGTCTTGCTCGTTTTATTCCCTCTCCGGTTATAATCGTCTTTAATCAGAAGATTCAGAAATGCTGATTTTGTGGTAATTCCCTTTGCGATTTATGTGAAGGACATTTTGACAACAACATGCTACAGTAATGTGAACAAAGAAAGAACGGCGGTGATGAAAACGAAGGCACCCAGGGATGATCGACTGGAGAAATTGCAGAGATTTCCGTCGCAAGTACACACTTCCATATCGCCTAAAATGTCTCATTTGCACAATATTAATTCAATTACTTGTGGTATTTCTGTGTGCCTTTTTTCGTTATCTGAATAAAAAATACGCTCCGAAAGAGCGTGTAAGAGATTCAAAAAGAGTATTATTTGCAAGAGTCAAAAGATCCCGTCACCGTTTAGAGCTGTGCTCCAGAATGCCACGGAGAAACGAACAATTAAGTCCGCTAGAGTGTCGGTCTTAGGTGTACAAACAAACATTAGAAGAATGTTTCCGAAAGACATTCTTGAATGGACCATAATTGAAGATACGTTTGGAACTCAAGGTCGGTCAGCTGCCGCCTAATGAGCGCTAAATAGACTTTTGTGCGCGAGACTCGGCAGGGGAAGGTAATTAGGCACGTAATTCGTTTAACGAAAGAAAGAACGCCGACTACTTAGACGACCCACCTTGGCTGCTGGAGATGCGCGTGCAGTCGGAGCGGATTTGTTCTTGAGACTTCGGAATGCAGCTGCGCCACACTTGGCTATTTCCTAAGTGGGGAAAGATCATTCTCAATGGTTGATGAAGCACAAACCGTTCTTTTCCTTGAACCACATCTTCATGCAGACTCCGTTCTCACACTCCTGACTTCGAACTCCAGATCTAATGGCATGTGCTGGCTGGAAAATTGCATCATATTATTTTGCTTCCACGTTTGATTGTTGCTTCAATTATAATCATCAGATGAACTTGGATTTCACTCCGTGCTGGCCGAAAGCACATTCTGTAACTCTTAGATGGATCTCAGTTTTCCACACTGCTTCGACACTGATCTTGTAAATGAGGATGTTTTTGTCAGAACGCTAATATGGTCTTTTGTCTATTGAAAAAAACTTTTCAGCAGATAGATTCCGTATAGGTTCTACTCAACCTTCTCTATTTACTCCTAATGGTTAAAATTTAGAAAAATAAGTTTGGATTGCATTTTAAAATAGTTTTCAGTGTTTTACCAATACTTTCATGTTTTACCAATACTTATTGTTTTGCAGCTCGCCAAGAAACCTACCACAAAATCGTCATTACACGCCTTTGTGTTTGGCACGAATCTGACATTATCGAGCCACTGCCTCCAGTTGGGGTCCTGGACATCCTCAAGGAGACGATCGGCATCCATCGTCGTGCATGAATAGCATCGTATTGTCCTCAGTTCCGCACGGACTGCAATTTGTCTCAATTACCTACGGCGTTTACAGTAAATCGGTTGGGATCTGGTAGTAAAAACGCCGGAGACGTTGTTCACCTTGAACCAGGTAAAGATGATAGAGGAAACAAGTTTTCCATTAAGGTATTATGCGATGAAGAGACAGACCTTTTAGGGAGAGGGAAAGCAGGGCTGTTATTGTCAGGAACCACATGGGTACAGTTCCGTGATGATTCCTAGACATGGCGACGTAGGCGAGAGATCTGTCTAATCGAAAGTCATCGGGAAGTGAGGGGATGGGCGGTACGCTTGGAAACGCGCTGAGCCAGACGAGATTAGGTGCACCGAGGTAAGGGCAGCGACCACGCCTCCTCCAATTAAGAATGAAACTAACAAGGGGGGTACGTGAACTGTCCCCCTCGGATCCGGGCGGCACGTGGTGTGTAAGTACCTAAGTGTGTAAGTATGCGAACGCGCGCAAGATTACCGGCGAATGCTGGGTATCTGCAGAGAAACAAGCGAAGCAAAATGTCGAGAAGTGAAGAAATTGTGGTAGAAATAGCAGTATTCTCGAGGCGATGACTGCTGAGAATGACTGCTGAGCGTCAAAAACGCCGAAAAGGAAGCAGCACTGCAAGACCATTCATATATCTACCACTTTTTCGCCTCGATCAACCACCATTTCTTCACTTCTCGACATTTTGCTTCGCTTGTTTCTCTGCAGATATCCAGCATTCGCCGGTAATCTTGCGCGCGTTCGCATACTTACACACTTAGGTACTTATACACCACGTGTCGTCCGGATTCGAGGGGGACAGTTCACGTACCTCCCTCGTAAGTTTGTTTGGAAGAATGACTTTTCTACCTCGCCGACTGTTTTGTAGCAAACAAAACAGCAAAAAAGCTGGTTAACTGTTATGGTACATACGTATGGTATCTTGTACAGTATTTTCCAGAGATCACGTTATATAAATTAAGGGACAAGAAATAAGACGTTTGGCTAAACACAATTGACGAAAGAACCAAGGTGCAGACAGTTGTAACTGAGTCTTAAGTGAAAAACTAACGAATTGCTAACGGCAAAATTACTTCGGTTGCGTAGTTGTTGTCTCAACAGTATTTGTCAGTCATTGTTCCGCTGTACACAGTCATAAGTGAAACAAAACAAGAATATTTCTTCTCTCGCAACATCCCATTTATAAAACTTTTTTATTGCATATTTGCGATGAATGTTGAACCGCTTCCGTCCATCGACTCACTTTATCAACTCATGTAATGGCGCAGGATGTAAGCGCATGGCGTTGTAACCGGCGCGCAAACCGCGCAGGATCGCACCAATTTCTTAAAAAACTTCCCGAAGAGAGGCGATACGCCCGAAAACAAGATTCCCTTTCGTTAGAGGAGACCTGTAAAAATTAGAGGCTTCGCAAACTTTAATTGATTTTAAAAACGGACAGCTTGAGACAGAATGGAAACGAGAGACATTGAGTTACAGTATCCAAATGAGTTAAATAGTGAACAAACTAACTACTGGCGTAGCAGTGCAATAGCGAACATATTGTTCTGAAACAAATTATCAAAAAGTAGTCTTTCTCCCGAAAGATGTTCTAGCGCAAAACACATTCAAACTGCTTGTTTTGTTCTGAGGCCACTGTTGTTCTAACCGTATCTCAACATCCCCTGTATGTCATCACCGACGTTCACCTGCGCGTGCGAGAAGAGGAGAAAGAAGGGAGAGGAACGCGAGAGACCTTTTTGCATCGTCCGTTCCACGACGGCGTCCAGGGGGAGGCGCCTCCCCCTATTTAAGGAAAGCTTATAAGTGGAAGAGATGTCTCGATCCAGCAGCATCTGTGTCTTCACAGCAGCATGGAGGAACAACGTGAGCGCGCCTACAAGCTTGTAGCTTACTCGGCCGTCAGCTTCTCTTTGATCGCCATTCTTAGTGTCTGCATTACAATGCCGATTGTATACAACTTTGTCGATCATATTCAGGAGCAGACCAAGAAGGATCTACAGTTCTGCAAGGCGAGTCTTTATCTTTATTACTGATCTTATGGCCATGATTTTGCATCTTTTTACAATCCCATTTACTTTACCTAACCTCCTAACTCTCAAAAAAAACAAAAAATGGTTATGGGTGTTCTACGCTTTGATTTGTCACTCTTACTTATTTTCTCGCTAACATCTCCCTTCTTCACATGGAATGATTTAATAAACATTTCTGGTTTACGAAATGGTCAAACACCATAAACTGGTTTTTGAAGTGACCAATCCTTGCTGTCCATCACAATCACACGTTTGTACGTCCGGAAGACAACGACTCACTTTAGACTTCGGCACGAGACATCATTTCTGAGGTTTCTGCAAAAAAGCCTATTGCTTTTGCAATGGCCTCTGGAAACAGAACTCGTGTGGCGCGTCAAACCGGCGGTTGTGAAGGTTGCTGCAAGCCTGGGCATCCTGGACGTCCTGGACCACCTGGACAGAACGGAAAGCCTGGTGTTCCTGGCGCTCCTGGCAGACCCGGTGCTCCTGGACGCCCGCCAGTTGTTTGCGAAGAACAAGAAATTCCTCCCTGCAACCCTTGCCCGCCTGGACCTCCTGGACCTCCTGGTCCTTCCGGAAATTCTGGAAACCCCGGACGCCCCGGCCCTCCTGGACGACCTGGAAACAACGGTCAGCTCAAAGAAAGCAATTTCACATGAACGTACGAGATTTACAGGACCCCCTGGAAACAGCGGCCCCAACGGACCTCCCGGACCTCCCGGTACTCCTGGTAACGACGGAGAACGTGGTGAACCAGGACGTCCCGCTGTCAGCAGCCCCGCTATTCCCGGCGACCCAGGACAGCCCGGAGAGCCTGGTATACTACAGAAGTCATACATACCTGACATTTATAATATTTTTCAGGACCCTCTGGTCTTCCTGGTCCCGATGGACCTCCTGGCCGCGATGGACAGCCCGGGCAGCCCGGACCCGTCGGTCCCCCTGGACCTCCTGGACCACCTGGACCTCCCGGAGAGAACGGAGCTCCTGGACAGAGCGGACAACCCGGTCCTCAGGGAGAGCGCGGTATCTGCCCCAAGTACTGCGCCCTCGACGGTGGAGTCTTTTTCGAAGACGGCACTCGCCGATAAACTTTCCCCACCCTCTGACTGCCAGTCCCTCGCCATACCGGGTGCTCCCTTCCCAGCTTCTGTCCTTTTTGTTCTTCTCGCTTTCTATCAAAGTCCCCAAAAGTAGTAGCGAACATGTCTTTCTCCTATAAGTATGTCAGCTTCCTCCTCCTCATGCTCGCCTTTCAGAGCGTATGAGTTGCTCACTCTTTGGGAGTAATGACTTGCTCGAACGTCTAGTTTCTCATGTTCACATCTGACGTCTGCCCAAAATTCTGTTCAAAACGAGTCTATTAACTTCCGCTGTCTCAGCCTCGACCTTCAGAATGTATATAAGCCGTACCGTTCTTGCCCATTCCACAAGGACCACCGCCGCAGCGAACGACAACACCTGAATAGTGGGCATCTTTTGTGAACGTTAAATTAATCTATTGGTGGCCTTACGCCGAATAAAGAGAATCGCATTGACTTTCACTTCGTTATGTTTTCCAAGGGCACACTATGACAAAAAAACGCAGCAGCGGCCATTTTATTAGTCATTCTCATCCGGGGATTACCGCCTGAGGAACATGGTTTCAACGGAGGGCGTCGTTCCAGTGCTTCGCTTCGGGCAATTATCCTGATTGCTCATTCACGGTGTTTTTCAACTCCAAGGCGTCTCACCAACGCGTCGACCGGTTGATTTTTCTTCTGTGCAGCTCTTCGCGGACAATTCCTTGCCGAGATAATGCGTCAGACTCTCACTCTTAATACGCTCGTTTGATCTCTGAGGAATTCGGAACTGTGGAGCAAGCAGTGCACATATTATGGCAATTTTCCTTGTGTACAATAATCTATATGTACACAATGTGCTTGATTATGGACGGTTATTCGCTAAATTCAGCTTTGTCTTGGCTTGACTTTATTCTTGAATCAATAGCGGTTCGCCATGGAAGAACCTGCATATACAAGAACACATCCAACATATAATAAAAGGCTGCACCAGACGGATGTGAGTGCGTGCTGCCCTGGGTTCAAGTAGGAACAGTCGAGGACCTGTACGTACAGTGCGTGTCAAAAAGATAGGGTCACCCAGTTTAAGTCGTGTTTCTCAAAATATACGAATTTCTCGGAAGAACGGTTTTCAGCATCGGAAAGAGCACCTAAAATAACGGCAAGCAACATTCATCCCTCGGGAGACTCGCATGAATTTCCTTGTGTTAGGACCCATAATCGTCGATGTCTTCACTTCAAGTGTGTCAAAAAGATAGGATCACGTTTATTCGATACAGGAAACCTGGCCACTTTTTATTTCGACGAATGTTTTTCTCCATAGTTGTAATGGAGGTGTTCTTGGCCACGACACAAGAAAAAATCAGATCACAAAGGAACTTTTTTGGGGAAGTTTTTGGTAATTTACGGCAAGAGCCTATGAAATTCCGAAAAACAGCTGTATCTCGCTGCTGTTGCATCGGATCCAAATTTAAATGACGTATTTCCGTTCAGCGACTAGAAAAACCCCTAACTGGAAGGATTATAAGCAGAAACGAATAAAAAAACGCAATTTTTCAGAATTTTTGAGAGAAACGAAAGTGGCCCAAGTTGAAAATACCCTTTCAAAATTTATTTTTACGCCTAATTTTTGCGATTTAACGTGTTTTTCTAGAAGAAGCAACTAAGAACATTCCTGGAACACTGTTCAGATCTCGGTGAGAGCTTCCACAATTCGTTTCTGGCAGCCACTCATGAAGTTCAGATCTGACCAAATCCCAGTTGTGCTTCATAAAGCCAAAAATTAATGAGATCGTCTGCTTAAAGTGAAGACATCGACTTAAACTTAAACTTAAAGTGAAGACATCGACAATTATGGGTCCTAACACGACGAAATTCATGCGAGTCTCCCGAGGGATGAATGTTGCTTCCCGGTATTTTAGGTGCTCTTTCCGATGCTGAAAACCGTTCTTCCGAGAAGTTCGTATATTTCGAGAAACACGACTTAAACTGGGTGACCCTATCTTTTTGACACGCACTGTATACCCCATCAAGTCGTGCAAAGGGAATAAAGTACGTTGCTCTAATTATTTCCTTAATCTGCATTCTAGAATTTATCGGTATGGTCACCTCATGTGATGACTATAAACTTAAAAATAAAAGCGTTGTTTTTATATCTAACAAAATAACAACGAAAATTTCTTTTAAAGTTAAAAAATTACATTCAGTTTCTCTATAAGTTTGCTTCGTAGAATTAAGCAATTATGCTTCTGAACATATAAACTATTGGGTTGGTGCAATGAAAATGGCCCTTTTTCTCAAGCAATTTGATTGGCGATTATACATTGCTAGGATTCAACAGAAGCACCATTAGACTCTACAAGTCTTTCTTATTCTGCCGCCCAAAGGTGGATCCCTTTCTCTTAGAATGAGAGACCTTCCGTGTCGAAAGAAATGTGTAACCATTTTTTGACGTCTTTAATTGAAAAAAATCTTTTTCCGTGAATTTTTTTCTTTATGAACTGGAAACGACAGCAGACTGACAGGGCATGATCTGGGCTACATCCTAGGTTAACAAAAATTTTTTAGTGCAAAACGATAAAGTTAAGAAAGGGTGACATTTGAAAAGTGCGGTTTTCTATATTTGTCAGTAAGACGGACTTTTTTCATCTTTTAGTCTCTTTCTTGGTATTGCCGCCACCGATCTGTCCAGCTGTAGTGTGGACAAGCAGCTGGGTGTTGTGGCTTGCTACTGTGCTGTTCTCAGAATCTGACTGTTTAACTATCTTGCCGTACACAGATCCTAATTTGTTTCTCTGATTCCCTTCAAAACGCATTTTCGTTTTTTATTTTTTCATCTACGTTTAAAATTTTTTTGAACAATCTTCCACACATTTCTGTGAACGGCAGACCGTTGCCTAAAAGGTGTTTGAGGCGGACAGTAATTTTGTGCACAAATAATTTTTTAGAAACCTTTTTGTCATAGAATGTCGAAGATTTGAGCGAGGTGAATTTTTGGGTTTTTGAACAAGTTGCAATGCGGGAAGCTGGGCGCTTCGTCTGGGGAAAACTTCGATCGATTTTTTCTTGTCATCGATGACGAAACAAATCACTTTTACACGGCTCGCCAAATGCCAAAACTGGTACGTCTCAAAGCTCACGTGGAAAACAATATGCTTCATCTTCAAAGTCCTGATGGTGACCACGTAGATATTGATCTGCATAGTGTAGTTAGTAAAGGCATTGTTCGCCCTTCGACGTAATTCAGCTTTCCAGAATCCAGTTATATATGATGGCATTAGATTGCATTATAAAGAGCGTCAAGACGGGTTGAACTGTGGTGACGAAGCAACTTCTTTCATCACTAAATATTTGGATATGGATGATAAACCTAGTCGGCTAGTATACTATCAAGAGGGCCTACACTCTGATCGACGTCTCGTTACTTCCCAGCAATGGTGGAACAATCCTGTGCCAAAAAGAGTTGATGATGTAATACATGCAATGCACAGATACAGAGAAAAATCCGTTTCAGCACGCTTTCGTCGACTACGCTCCGTATCACGCATTCTCTTTGGCATCCGTTGAGCATTTGAACGCACAACTTCAGGAATCAGGAGCAGCAATTGTAACCTGCAAAAATTTCCGTCCCAATATAGTTGTGTCTGGCCCTCCACCTTACGACGAAGATCGATGGATGCAGCTCCGAATTGGTGGGACAGAATTCAACTGCTACCGCCCATGTGACAGGTACAGTTACAGGTGTGATTCCTCCACAAATGCGTACTATAGATGCATTTACTATCAATCCGGAAACTGGCATAAGAAATCCCGCCAATCAACCATTAAAGAAGCTTAGGGAATACAGATTGGCACCCTTGGGAAAAATGCAAAAAGAATTCAAGCAAAGTCCAATCTTTGGAGTTATTATGGGCCTCTTGAGTAGTGGAGAAGTGAACGTTGGAGATGCAGTTTCTGTTCGCTACAAAGCGACTCCGTTCTAGTGAATATTGTACATAATGTTTAAGGTTGGTAGTAGAGGTTAAACAAATAAAATTCATCTTATTGTCATGTACCTCAACACTTTGTTGTTTTATCCGGCACTTCTTCGCATCATGCTTGCCCTGGATCCGGTTTGCAACATGAGGATTACATGTGGACAAGAATATTATGGCCTTAAGCGGCGTTATGACTACTGAATTCTATAGTTTTTAAAGTAGCTATCACTCTTAAATAAGGTGGGTAGCACCTAAAAATTTTTTTTCACTGGAAAAAATATTGCTTTCTATTGAAATTCCCTCTGGCGCAATTTTTTGACTGAACTAGCGAAGCAGTCAAACAAGTTTTTCCATTCGTTGTTCACCAGACATGCTTTCGTAGTTCCAGCTGTTCGCACATCGAAAGTGGGCACTTGTCACAATTTCGGTTGCCTGGAACATGTTTTTCCTGGGATACTAAAACCATCCATATGTAAATGTTTTGCCTTCACTTCACACGAGTTCGTATTACAGACCTAAAAATCGTTGTTTTCAATTGAGGAACACACATCATTCACTTTTCCCATTGTCTGTTTCGAATGTGTTAATAAATTCTGATGGTAAGTCGGGCAACGACTACCTATGTACATAGTCAGGTTAACTGGTGCGCTCACGGTTCTATCTTTTTTTTTTTTGAACTTTTTATCTTTCATCATCTTCCATTACAAACAAGTTGTGTTTATATACTTGTTCTCATTTTAAGGGGTTGCCTTAAATTTTGTTTCTCTTTATAACATCTGGCACATAATTCACCTTATATTTTTGATTAGGCATGTTTCGTATCTCTGGCAAAATGTTCAAAAGTGTAATTGAGCACTCACATGTACTTTATGCTTGTGAAAAACGTGTACTTAATAAAAATGTAGATTTCTCGATAATCTAAATTAAGAAAAAACAGATTTTTGTTATGAGCAACTTGTTTACCATAATTTTGAATCTGTATAACAGATGGTTACTTGTTGCAAGCTTTCGTGAAAGTTCTGGTTTTAAATGCAAAATTTTTAGATTTAGCACTCTTCTTATGTTTTCGCTGCCTTGTTGTGCATTTACTGAATCACATGCCGCCGTTTCACCAACAAACTTCCAAACTGGCTTTCGTGATCTTATCGTATTCAGGAGATCATATCTGTAGGCTATCGGACTTAAAGAATTTTTTTTTGATTGCGCATTTAGCCTATGTGAACTAGTTGATTGCGCATTATCAGTAGCCGCTTTGCAGATGAAGTGCGTTAAATCGGAGGACAATCCTGTTAGCAGACATGGTATCAGGCACCTCATGGACGTATTGGCAAAAAATTACGACATCGGTGAGATCCATTGCTAATTGAAAACTTCAGGACTTTTCACAGGCCATTAGGGTCTGTTCTATTGTACATACATAGTGGGTTGGTGTAGTTAAATTAAGAACGGTCTTGCAGTGTTTTATTTTCGCTATGTTTACGGTTGGAAAAATCAAGAGAATGCTTTAGTAGCTACTAGTTCTTGTCCACTAACGACATGCCGGCGCCTTTCTTTTATACGTCTATTATTGTCTATTAATATTTTTTAAACTGTTTTTAGCTTAGGCCCCCCCCCTCTCACCTCACGATCTCCAAGTTATTATGCATAGAAGCTTATGCAGAAAATTACATTACAAAAGAAAATAAACCAGTATTTCGACAATTTTGCTCTTTTCCACTTGCTTATAAGCAACAAAAAGAAGGTCGATGTAGAAGATGACATAGGAGTTGGTGGTCCTTCCATAATGGTGTCCTATCTGGCGGCTTTGGCATTAAAGTCGAAACGGAGAAAGGCTTGCAGACTGTTCGCATTTTTAATGCAACAATCCAATATTTCAAATTTGCAGTTGCGGTTCTGGCAGAATTTGAACGTCCCGAGACATCAGCGGAGCATCAATCACATCCTGAACAACCATCTCGCGTGAACGTGTAAGTTGAAGAAGTTAATTTAAAAATTAATTATCAGATATATGAAACAAGTTAACGATCTCGTATCGCCCGATCCTTAATTTTAATTATTACGATTATTTAATTTTTTTCAATTGGATTTAAGAAAACGGTGTTTCAGTGACTTACCTATTCTGAGAAGAACAGTCGATCTAGAGAGTCGACCATCGTACACCAACTACAGTGGAAAAAGCGGTACTTACGGTTAGTTTATGAGGCATTTTCAACACTTTTAAACCGTATTTGTGCGGTTTTGCGGATTCGGATTTACTTTTTCTTTCAGCACGAGTGAGGAAATTTTTAAGGTATTTATGAATTTATATTGAAGAATTACATTTATTCAACTAAAATAGCACAATGTTAGTTTTTTTTTTCTCATGGTTATCTTAACTTAACTCTTAACATGGTTCGTGTATCGGTTCGTTATCTTAACTTAAATCTTAACATGGTTCGTGCTTAACCACTTTTTTAGATGAGGCTGGGAAACAGGTCAATGAAAGTTGGTGGGAGCAATGGCGATCGTCTATTGAGAGCCTGTGTACCGAAGTTATTCAGGCGTTAACCGAAGACAGCAGACTGAAATTCACTGAAAATGAACAACGAAGTTTCAGTGTAAACACGTTGAAGAGAGATATTAAAAGATGTTGTGAGTGGAACACACGTCGCCAGACATTTTTTCATTGTTTAGTGATTGCTTCTCATGGTTATCTAGAAACCGGTGCCGCATTGAGAGAGTTGCAAATGTGGAAAACTCCATTGGTCACACTTTCATTTTTCTTTGTAAGTTTTTTTGACGCATAAATTATCAATTTTTTAATGAGCTCTTAAAGTACTAAATCAGTTTTACGATTTGTTTCCAATTAGCAGTTTGTAAAATTATTCGCATAGATCTACGATGCACTGCTGCGGCATTCTTAAAATGAATATGGTCTAAGTTTTGTTTACAATCGTTTGTCGATCACATAATATTTTGCAGATTTTATTCTACTGGGTTGGTGCATAATTAATGTCTCACGAATTCAATAGCGTTTATTTTTACTGTATTCATCAATAGATGAAATTTTAAAAAAGTTATTATGTTAACTATGAATCTTCTCTGCCTAATGACTTGTAATCGCCCCTTTTTGTGTTTTTATTGATATTTACTAAGTGCTTTTAACTGACAAGGGAATTGTTTGAACTGAACACCTAAAATAATGACAATTCGTTTTTATACATGCGATTCGCATAACACACTAGTATCTTATGTTGAATCTATGATAGAAAATAGTGGTGCTCAAATTGAAGAAATTACTGGACTATAGATAACGAAATACAAGTTTCTAAAAACGATGGGTGCTTACGTTGAAAATTATGCAGCGAGCGTGGAACATAAAGGAATTGTTGCTGCTACGTGATATATTTTACCATGATTTCTACTTTTTTCTTCATTTTGCATACACAGATATCTTTGAATATCTCCCCACAACTATTAACAATAAACAGCAAACAAAAATAGTTTAATATTGTCATTGTAGGTTTACTTCTACAGCGTATTTCGAGGATGGTTAATGAGCATGTTCTTCTTCCTTATTCTGCTGCAACTTTCGATCAATTATTTGTGGACACAGAGGTTGGAAATACGTCATTATTTTCAAAACATATAATCAGAGTTTTAGAGGGATTAACTTAGGCTTAAATTTTGTGCCAAGGAAAGAGCTACCTATCCCTAAATTGGATATATCAGCTGCCCATTTGGTTTTTGATATAGCTATAAGAGCTCAAATTATATTCAAGCTAATTGCAGATGTTCTCGAAAAATTACACAGGTATTTCATCTCCTTCTGACCTTTACATAAAATTTAGTTTATTTATGTGGCGGCGTCCGGATACTACCTTTAAATTTTTCTCTGTCATGTTTGTTTTCTTCCTTGCAGTGTCGGTTATGCCTGGTTCTACATGCGCAACTATAACGTGTAAGCAAAAACCGGGTGGTAAACAGTATACGTTGTTCTAGTCGCAGCACTAGGAGGAAAAGTTTTTGTGACGACTTATCTTTTTAACCGATTTCCTAAATTACGCCAGAAGTTTGACATACTTGTACATTTCTTTGATCGCCTACCTGTCCTAAGCCAACAAACAGCAGTAACTCCGAATAAAGAGTTGCTCTCGCCGATGCAGAACCATACACCGCTCCAATCAAGTCACTCATCGAACGCTCTTTTCGTCAATACACTCAGCAATTTTAAAAAAGTATGTTGACTGGCACATGTGTATAATTGTGGTGGCTGCTGAGTCGCTTTCTAGTATAGAATAAACCTTTTGAAGTTTGCTTGTTTTTTCTCACTTTCCATCCTCAATTGAAATATCGACTCTTATTTCTCGACAATTTGCCAAATTATCGGGTCGCTTTTCTGGCGATATGGATTCGAACTAGCAAAACAAAACAGAGAGCGGGTATCCATACAAAAACAAGGCGCACTACCAATCCTGGAAGGACGGCACTGAAATGTTCCTTAAAAATCATATAACGCCAATTTCAGGGTAATATTTTGTCTCGAAGCATGCTTTCCATCGTACCGAACCGGTCCACTTCAAGACGTTCTTCAATAGAGAATCAGCTCCTAACAAGCAAAAACAGTGCAGATATTGTACACCATCTCAAGCCGGATCACTCAGGAGAATTTTCTGCAATAGATAGAAGTCGTTTGGAAAGCAACCAGGCTGTGGAAATCTGTGAGGAGCATTGCTTCTCTGTTTAATGCCAAATGATTTTTTTTAGCTCGACCGTGCTATTTGCAAAACGGCGAAAAACATTTTTCTACTAACTTATTGCCTGGACATCTCATTTTGAATGATATGTAGGTAACGCCTTCATAAAATAATGCAATAAGAGCATTTAGATGTTTGATATTTAACCCAAGCAAGGACGACGAAAACGACCTCTACATTGAGTTGAATGATATAATTTCAATAACAAAGGTAACGGAAACGATGTCATCGTACGATAACTTTGTATTTCAGTCGGATATTTCGCACAGTTTACAACATGCGTCCACAAATGGAAAAGCGATAGAACTACGCATACGAAATCGTCGGAAACCGTACATCTTCAAAGGGATTCCATACAGAGATCGCTTCTTTTCGGCTCTACAAAATGCAATCAGAGATACGTAACCATAGAACACCAAAGCATATAATTATGTAAAACGGGTTAATAAATATGTATTCAATAAATCGGTTTGATTATTTGCTTCTTGTTTTGCACAAAAAATACTTAAATGCAATTCTTACAGCGCATGTTTACCTAAAGATTATGAAAATCCTAGTAAATTCTTTTGCGATATATATTCTTTGGGCAATTATCCACTTGACGTAGTAAGTTTGAAGCCGTTGTGTGACGAATTTCATTATACTTTGCATCGGTTTATTTTTTTTTCTAAATTATCAGTGGTTATTGAATATCAGTGGTAAATAAAACATTTAATTTCACTATTTTTCAATTGAGATATTATGTGAGGAGCAATTTCAGCATCAAAAAGTTGCACCTTCCAATACTTTTGTTATGCTTATGCAATAATTGCGGAATATCTGCTGATGTATATGAATGGTCCCGACGCGATACGTATATATTTTTGAAAGCCGCAACAACACTTGGACGATATCTCGCAATGAAATACATAGCTCAACACTAGTTTGCAATGCATGTTTGCATCGCACAGGATGATATCCTCTATATCCATAATTTTGAAAGTCCCTGACGCTATCCGTGTTTTCAGATGGCAGAAAAACCTACCAACCAAACTCAGACTGCCGCTGGTACTAGCACCTCATCGTCAACGGGACAAGAGGGAGCGGAGAAGCAAGCAGCGCAATCAAGTACTCCCCGAGATGTTTTACTAATGCGAAACATCCTCGCTTCCGCTGGTATTTACGATTACGATCCAAGACTGATATCGCAGATGATTGAATTTTCGTACGCGCACACCCAGAACATTATGACAGAAGCTAAAGCAATAAGCGATTACACGGGAAAGAAAATCGTAGATGAATTGGACGTCCAATTCTCCTTAAGTGCATCAGGTTAGTCTCTCAAAGCTTTTCTTTAAAGCACGTTCATATAAAAAAAACCAAAAAAAAGCCAAATTAAAACCATAAAAATGATTCGATATTTAAACGCCTTTCTATCATATTGAACTTACAAAATTTTAAGGAAAAATATTTATCCGTAACGATTAATAATTATCTTACCGTTTACTTTTAACTGCTCGTAACCTAAACTCCCAAATCTTTTTCGGGCATATTTGGATGAAAAAATGTAGCAATGTGGAAAAAACTGGAAGATTTTCTTGCAGCTGATAAGCGGTTCAAGAACGAAGAAAAGCGGAAAAAGTTAATGAACGAATTGGCCAGTCAAAAGAACATCATCCCCTTGCCAGCAATCAAGCAAATGTCAGGTTTAAGACTACCGAACGACCGTTTCTGTCTCATGAACCCAAGTTATGTATGGCACAACACAAACCAGGACAATTCAAGCGACACTCAAAAGCGCGATTATAATAAACACGCGAGTACGTCCTCATTAAGCGCCGATAAGGTAAACCTTTTCAGTTCACTTTTAATTGTTCAAGAAATATTTTCAGGTAATGCGAATGTTGCATACGCAAAATCCATTGAAGCGGAAACCTGAAAGTCCAATAGAAGAAGAGTACGATTAATGGACTAAATCAGGAATACTAACGAATTCCGATTAAACTACCACTTTAAAGAGTCTCATCATGTAAATATATGCGAATTTTCCACAGAGCGGCACAACGAGGGTGTGAAATCTTTATGTTAATAAAGTTGTCGTTCTTAATTTAGCTCATTTCAAACTGCTACCCTTTATTGCAAAAGCATATTTGTGAGAAATTACTAAAACAAGATTTTGGATTAACAAAATATTTGAATGTCGTTATTTGTTTCAATCGGGTCTGATAAAGGGGACGCGCAGAACTTTTTTGAACGTAGATTTTGAACCAACGTAAAATAATTTGCGCTTCTCATAGGAATGAAGAACACCAATTGTAACACCATATTACATTTTATTAACCACTAATCTATGTATGTCGCGTAAAGGTTTTCAGAAACGGTCTAGGCAATCAGAAAATAGATTCTAATGCTATCGTAATTTTAGAATTTTTGGATTCCCCTTAAACAGTTGGAAAAGACCGAATCAATTTTTATTTTTAAAGCTATCCAGAGAGAGTTTATTTCACTACTTCTTTGAACTTCACACTACCTTGAAGAGTGTAACACTATACCAACGGGAAGCACATAAGAAGGATACGGTAACCATAAAATATGTGTCAATTTTATGCAAAGAAGTGGTGTGGAGGCAACAGTATTTGCTAATTAGCGTAATCGCCGGTGTTAATTGACAGATTGTTGTGAAGGAGGCGGGTAAACAGTTTGCGTTCGCTTTGTTCTCCTCATTGGTCAGTGGACAGAGTGACGACGACAAAGAGATGTTCAAGAGTGAAGATATCAGACAGTCGTGTGCGCGACTCACTAGCTCTGTTTGCTATATTTCAGCGGTGTCCCTGGTGATTCAGTGGGACTCCGCTACCCACTCAACAGACCTAAAGTTTAGAAATTTGCACCCACCACTGCAAATGGCGCTTAGAAAAGTATGGCGAGGTTTCTTTGGCAGTTATCTGAGCACTTCCTCAGTAATAACCAGGGCTGCATCAATGAAGATCTTCCGCGAGTTAAACTGTTTGCCTGCTATAAAAGATTTAAAAAGGACTATTAAAAATATTGAGGAAAATTAAAATGAGCACCTCTAAATCTGTACTTCTTAAATTGTTAGCGTGGATTGCTCAGCATTTCAGATGAGCCGGATCGGTGTCTACTTCTTCGCCGCCATCGTTGTTCTTGTACCCAAGCCAGAGTTTGTGGACTGTCAACCAAGTTCATTCTTTCACTCAATCGCGCCCGTCTTTGAACCAGAACAACTGCATTATCAAAATACCCATCATGATGCATGGATGCATTCGGGTATGAAGGCATTTACAGTATGCAGTGAATACAAAGTTGCCTTTTTATTCTGCATATTTTTCTTTCACATTCCAAAAATTGCTTCTTAAATTTTTCATCTACATGCTACTTATATCTTTGTATATCTTAACCGCAGTCTTCCTCTTTCCCGGTATGTCAATTAGTGTATATAAATTTTAGGTAAATTCCAAGGCGACATCGACGTGAACCCTTCAATGTTTGAGCAACCGGTTGGTATTTTGATACTACACTCTGCCAAATAAAGATAGGACACCCCCCTTTTGCTGCTGTATCTCTAGATTGACGAACTTTCACGAAAAGCGGAGTACACCACTGGAAAGAGCTTATGAAATAAGGGTACCCTACATACAAACCGTATGGATTTCAGGGTAATTCAGGGACTTTTTTCCTGAAAAATCATTTTGGACTGCCAAAAAAAGATAGGACACCCTAAGAGAAAACTCGTTTTTAAAA
>JADLIF010003359.1:0-120965 GCA_016648015.1 Steinernema khuongi
GCCGTCTATACCCTGTATCTGTGTCCGGGCAGCTAAGATTCTCACAATAGACTATGCACTCAAGGACCTATCGAATAAACATAGTTTCGCCCCAATCCTTTGTGGACAGTTGGAAAGGTTTGCTATTCAGTGATTACAATTGGTAACAGCCGTCGGCTTTCTAGAACGTCTCACAGCGACTAATTAATCATATTGCTAGTCTCTAGACCGATGGTCTTTGTCTCCGCTATATTTTTCATCGCTCTCTGTGCACTATAGAACAAAGCTCAGAAGATCACCGCAGCTTCCAAATAAATGCATTCTGCTTGAACCCGACTCGAACTGCACTTTCCTTTTAAGTTTTTGTAAAAGTGTCCCTTGTCATCTATCAAGTTTTTTTCTGTTTGCGGCTCAACACAGCGCTAAGGAACTAAATGGGACTTGGTGTACTCTGAACAGGTCCACGCATCACTTAATTGGCAGTTTTTTTAAAATACCCTTTGGTCATTAATCACCTTTGTTGTTCTCCGGTCCGCCTACTCCTAGTGAGCTAAATGCGACAGAGTGGACGCTGAACAGGTTCTAGCATAGATGGTGCTTTACAAACAATGCTCCTGGCCAAATATTGTTAGTGTATGTTTCTTGTACGCCGTTTTTATGACAGTACCAAGTGCTTTTTTCCAATCAAGTCCCCCTTCTCCCTTTGGCTCCACCGACTGGGAACTAAATGTGCGCGCCCAACAGGTTTGAGCATTACGCAAAATCTGTGCTAATTACACTTTTGATCCCTTCTTAGCAGTGCACTGTCCTCGCCACGAACCTGTCGTCGTCACTCCTCGAGTTCAACAGGATCTGCAGTCCGCCCGGACAGCTGATCAATAACCCGTGTTTGTAGTGTTGCGTGCGGAACGGCTCGATCTTCATGTCAACGGTGGACGACCAGTGCTTCAGAGTGCACGGCGAGGCGTTGCCTTTCTTCTTGTTCAGCAGCTTAGCGATCTGAAGTGCGCACGGATTACCCTCGGCATGTCCGCCGTTCACCCTACCACGATCATGTCGTTGAACAGATAAACCTCTCTCTGGTGGGCGTCGGTCGACTGTTTTTTGTTCACATCGGCGATCTGGTAGAACCGACAGGAGCAAATCAGTCTTCGGTAGGCCTCGGCGAGTTTCTAAATGTCGGCGATGAGTGTTCGCAACCTATGGCCGGGCGCTAATCCTACCGGTTTGTCCTTGCCCACGAGTCTCTTGTCAATGGCGGACACTTGGTTCACATGATCTTCTCCTTGTACGAAAGGCGTTTCGCGAATCCGTTCGTAGATGCCCACCAAGAGATCTCTGAAACACGGAAGTGTGACCCTGGTTACTGTGTGTACCTGACACAGCTTTTAGCCGGGCGGAAATCAAACATGCAAAGAAGGCAACTTTACAATTGCGAAATCGGAGCGTTGCGGAAAATAGACAAAAACCGGTTGGCTATTTTTGGACGACACATATTTGCGCCAAAGGCGCCCGGAAGGTCAGTCGGCTGATTAAGAGATTGTTCGACAAGACCTACGAAAATAAGACGATAAACTTGGTATCTCTTCACTGACGTCATGTCGAAAGATTGGCCCAATTAAGACCAGTTCTGCTTTATGCTCCCTGGTCAACAACGCCTGCTGTCAGCTTGTGACGAGTCAGACACATCGCTGGGTAAACATGACCTACTCCCACTGGACGATTCGACTTTAACTGGCCAGGCACGAAGAACGGCTTGGCAGGAAACGAAACTTGTCGTCGGTCCGGTGTTCGGACGGCAAAAAAACAAGATTTGGCCGCGTCACAATTGATTAATGCTCTTTAGTCAGCCGTGTCTATGGAGCGTGTTCAAAAAATAAGTTGATTAGGCGGTGACGGCGCGTCCTAACAGATGTGAAGTCCAGAAAACAGCCATTGGACGTTAATTTGTTATGCTCATTTGGTGAAATGAACCGTCACTTGTCAGACTAATATCCTGCCCGAGGGCTCAGCAGCAGTCGTCTGTTCCATGCAAATACGATTAATAATTCGAATTCAGGGGGGTGTTTGTTTGCTTCGTCAGCGTCGTATGTTTACCCTGCAGCCACCCAGACAAATCATGGGAAGGTAAACAGGAAGACAATTTTAAATTTGTTGGAAAAACATTGGCCAGCTCTGAGTGTTTTTTGAGTGTTTTCGGTCTGTGAGTGAAGAGCGTACCTTTCGAGCAGGAGACCGTCTTTTGTGCCCTGGATGTTCTTGATGAAGTCTTCCATCTTCATCTTGTTCGCCGGTTTCACGCTGGGCGAGTGCAAGTCCGTGTTGAGCATGATGATGGCGAAGGCAAGGATGTAGATGGCGTCGGGGCCACATTGGACTGCAGATGACGACGGGTTGCACTTGCAGTAGCGCTGCGAGAACACCTGAACGGACGGATTGTTGCGCAAAGGGGCAAAGACCAATCGGAGGCTACCTGCATGATGCGATCAATCTTCTGCGCTTCTCCAGGCAGACGGAAGTACATGAGTGTCTGTCGGAGCGCGATGTCAATTTCCATGTCACGCATGTCAACCTCGGCGACGAAGCTACTGAAAAGGATAGGGGGGACGGTGAGGGATCGCTAGCGGAGCGTGAGGCTTACTGTAGGACGTCGGCGTGGAACGCGGAGTGCAGAGTGCCAATGAACTCGCCGATCATCTGCTTGCTGAGGCCTCTACGTTCCGTCAGTAGCTTTGCAATGGCCACCGGATTGTTTTCGATGAATCCCCAGTTGATCAGCATCTGGATTCCACGGTCGGGCTTCCTGTTAATGCAACCATCGTGAAAGATCGGAGGATGGCGGAGACTCACTTGTTGAAAAAGTTAAGCGCGATACGGTAGTACCTCCTTCGCTGCTGGTCCGTCCACTTAAGCATGGCGCACTGCGAAGAGCTAGCTGAGAGGGGCGAAGCCGGATTCAGCGCACTTACGTCTCGGGGCTTGACGAGGCCTCCGACTCCACCGTTGACCGCGGCCAAGTGGGACGAACTGTTGCCACGGTTCACCCGGGGCAGACTGTTCGTGTGCGAGGCGGTCGAATGGTGACTGGTGGCCGTGGATGAGGAAGAAGTGCTCTGGACCCGGGGCACCCAGACCAGCGGGGACGTGCTCCTGCCTCCTCCGCCTTCCGCATGCGCATTAGGCGGCTGGTGCGGCACAACAAGACGACGGTTGGACAGGCGCGGCGACATGAGCTCGATGTAGGGGCGCGAGACGGGACCACCGAAGGCGGCCATGAGCGAAGGCGCCGGGGGCGATCGTGCGCTCCTGCGCACGCGCATCGACACCTCCGCCAACCGCTGATCGGGTAGGGTCGGCCTCTCGGCGTGAATCTCCTCGCGCTCGACCCTTAACTGCGTGAGCAGCGACGTCGACGGTTGGTACCTGAAAAAGCTTAGGTAACCGACCGTCGATTCCGGCACAGGCAGGGAACGGACCTGAGGGACGGTTGTGACAAGGCGTTGTGCGTCAAGTGCGCCGCCGTCGGCCGGAAGCTCTCGCGGAAGTACGGTGTTTCGACGCCCTTCACGTACTCGGCGCATCGGCGAGCGCCTCTCTGGGACGCGTTCGAATGGGCGGTAATACGGCGAAACTGCTGTGTCATGCGATATTCTCGGAAGGCACGTTGAATTTTGGTGGCCGCCGCATGGGCTCGAATTCGGCCACCGTAACGTCGCTCCAGCACCTGGAAGAACGTAAGCGGTCCAGGACAATTGGGTCGGGTCTCACCTGGATCTGTCGCCGGTTTAGGTCGTCGGACAGTTCGTATGTGGCCAATGTCCTGCTCGAGCTAGCCGAGATCATGGTGCGCATTGCAGTGGACGAGGCGACGAGGAACTGCGAGGTGGGGGTCGCGATGGGGCAGCACGGGTCGTGGAAGGAGCCACCCGATGGCATCGCCATGCGCTTCCCGCAGTGGCATAGCATCGTCCGGGGAAGGTCGGACGGCGTTCGAGGAGGCACTGCCGCCGAGTCAAGCACGTGCGGGAATAGGTTGCAGAGTGGCCGCCCTGCAAAAGGAGATCGAAGATGATCCACTGATCAGTTGATCAATCTCGTGGGACTCGGACTCGGGAATGGCGTGGAAAACGGACTGGGTTGGGAAGAATAGCAGTGACGCGGGAAGCCATGATAACAGCGCGGAATTCGCATTATTCTTTCGAGAGTTTTTACGGGCCGCCGTCCGATCACCGAGCCAAGGCAGCAGACTGTTACAAAAACGGACAGTTGGGACAGGCACCGACGGAGGAGGCCCGGTGTGCGGTCCGTCAAGACAGAACCGGCGCGAACGGCCACTGCAGAGGCTGCTAATGCTCTCTGTGCTTAGGAGATCATGTGTAACAGGACGACGAAATGGTACATCATCGGCGGTGTCATCATCGCCGGGTCGCCTGCAGGGAAACAGTCTCTCACGCGCGTTCGCCCTTCCGCCCGCGTTCCCATGGCTGCTGCTGCACCGTCGTCGGCTTGCTACAAGCAAAACACAGACCGGAAGAGGGGGAAACGGCGAAGCCGAAGCGAGGACACACTGGGGACGAGCCCGTCCGCCAGAGCGGACAGATGAGGACGCGTGCGTGATTCGCGATTTCGCGCATTGCTGCCGTCGTGGTCGGCGGCGGCCGGCTACCGCCGATTAGGGCGCAAATTGTAGCCGTCGCCGTCAAAAATAGATAAACATCATCGTCGCAAATATGAGTGGTTTTAATCGATAGCCTCTGGACACAAAGCTGACTCATCGGATCGGCAGTTTAGCCTGTGCTGCAGACGGACTGCTCGCCTGGACGCCCAGGCCATCTGTGCTCTTGCAGAGCTGCTGATGCTGGAGATGGCGAGGAGTGGGTGTTGTTCGCCGCCGTCGTCTCGTCCTGTCTCGCCTCGTCGTTGTCATCGTCGTCATTCGACATGAAATGTGCGTTCGCAGCATGCGGTTTTGCACATAGCAAACAAAAGGCCGCGACATCGACACCTTTATATTCCATATTTCGCGCGCCCGGTGCTGTGCCCATTTGGTGGTCGCCGCCAAAATTCGGATACCCTCGACTCCGTTGAAGCGCCACTTCGCAGCTGCAGACTCAGCTGCAGCACCCTCAGGGCATATGCGCGCAGATCACGCGACTGATGTCACGGCCGTCGCCGACAAAATAATTGACCAATAGCGGCGTGAATTGCACGCCTTATTATCCAATTAGTTTCGTGCCAGCGACGCGATGAGTCCATAGCCGTCGTGCGCACGAAGACACTAATTCCACGGCGGCAGTTGTTTCCGCTGCCGCCGTCGACTGTAATCCATGTGACGCGAGCGGAGGAAAAACGAGCGAAACAAGCACACGCGCGCACGCCGAAACGATCCAATTTGACGAGAGCACGAAAGAAGCGCATTTATTATTTATATGAATAAACGATGAACTTCCAGTTTGCGCGGCGTCGACGGTGGCGAATATGGTCACACGGAAAACATCGATTATCGTGGCGGAGGCGGCTTTGCAGAGTGACCGAAAGCAAGAGACTTCAAGGGCGGCACTGCTGCTGCAAGCCGAGTGCGCATCGTTGTTCCATCTTCAGCCCATAAGTAGCCCCCTTTCATGGACACACGCACAGCATTTGGCCCTTTCATCCACACTCCTCGTGCCATGCGGTCGCGTAAACGTAAAGCAAAAGTGGACGGGTCAAATTTGCGAATGACATTAAGTACCGCGGGCTCCTTCCCCTCGCCCCCTCCACGATCGGGTTTCGCGCGTCTCGCGAAATTATGCCCACTGGTCAGTGCCAGAGCGGATTAGCCGTTGTCCCATGGCTGGCCGGCCCCTAATTGACGGATGTAGGTTGAAGAGGCGCGCGAAGATTCGCTTTGCGTTTTAATAAATTCTGCCGACGGCGTCGGACAAACGCTGCAAATGAGTTCAAATATTTGATAAACTAGTACAGCTGAACTGCCACCGTCTGGTGACCGTCTTGACGACTTTCCGCGTCAAGCGCTGACCTTCGCACGTAGTTTGCATAACCGAGCAGATGCGGCCGGAGATAAAGCAGGATATTGGATGATAGAGTGCACGTCCCAGTCACCTCCGATGCTCTTTTATGAGTGGACAAAAAGTTCAATTCGACAGCAGCAGATCCGGGGGGCGCGGCGGAGAAATGTCCTGATCTCCCGGCCTTCCTACATCGCCGTCAAGCAGAGGAAGAAAACAGGATGCGGACTATTTTTAACAAATCCAACTTTATTCACTGCTGATTGAGTCTTTGGTTCGTTGCCAACGTTTCTGAAGTTTCACAAACCGAGGACTAGGCAGTTGTTTTGCACTGAAGAGAGGGATGGAAATTGAAGGCAGAAGCTTCTGCTCCGCCACGAAAAGGTCAACTCATGAGGATGCGAAAGTGGCATGAGAGGTAAATTGAATTCCGGCCAATTGAGAAGTTGATTGTGGACTAGGACTTATGGCGTGTTACTATAGAAGAGCGTTTAAAAATAAATGAACGGTTTCGGTCGGTCGAGAAAGTGGCTTTGAGAAAAAAACAGCAAAAACCTGCACTTGAGCACGCTGTGATCTGACGAACGCGGAAGAGACGCTGAGATAAATTGCCTGTCAGCGGAAGAACAAATTAATCTTGACTTTTGATCTAACGCACATACAGACGTTCGCCCACCTATAGAGACACGAAAAGACCAGGGGAAACACCGAGGCGCATTCACACCCACGGTAGCCCTTTGTTGAGTGAAGCACAAAAGGAGAACGGCGGCCATGACGTTTGCAAAGAGTTAGCAGCGGTTTGCAGCTGAGACGAAAGGTGACGCGGAGGGAATTTCACAACTCTATGAAACGCGAGAGGCAAGTGGCTAAAGAATGTGTCACGGCACTGCTCAACGATGACGGAGATCGGACAATCGTGAACTGAGCGCCATGGCGTTATGAGTGAAAGAAAGATTATCGACATCTTAAAAACACACAAATCAAATGACTTATGGAAGGTGGGCGCCAAACACCCAGCTCCTAACCTAAATGACTGCATAAGGAGTACGGTAATGACACCATGAATGCCTTACCAATGAAAAGTTTTAGCTAAAACGGATGCAATTGAAGGAAAACAAGCAAGATTTTGTGACGACCAATGACCAGAGCATATCGAATTAACAAAGGGAATGAGGACTCTTGTTTTACGACCCATTGGGAAGCAATGCAGACGCAAAGGGGGTCTTCAAAAATCGGAAAAGTAGATAGCGGCGTGTTCAAAGCGCCCACCCCCTCAGTCATCAAGAAGTTGCGTCCCCACCAAATGATAAACACGGAGAAAGGGTGATAAATCACAGGTCGCGCAGCAGCCGCACTGCACAAAGCCTCCAGTGCAGAGAGAAGTACAGAAGCGCCGACAGGTTGACAGGCACCGGTAGGTGTGCTCCCGCTCGCTGAGTCAGCAGTCGCTCTGTGGGGTCTTAAAAAAGTCACACGTCCCAACTCTGTAGAAACTCCTCTCGAGCGATAAAAAAATTTCCACTTCCGCGCGACGATGGGAATAATGAAGCATGAGAGAGCGGTGGCCACCATTAGCTTGCTGCTGGGACGATGACGTCATCGGTCTCTCCCTCCCAGTGTCTATTGTCCACATGGTGTGTGTACTGAGTGGATTAGCAAAAAACGGTTACATACACGAGACAATGGAATGCACGCGTGGTGCTAATGCGCTTAAATGGATGACCTGACTCAGACACACATCCCACCATGACGGTGTGAGAGCGATAAATCACTGCATGCGTCACTGGTGAGACTTGTTGATTTACGGCGTCACGTAACGAAGACAAAACAAACAAAAGCAAAATGGACAGAGTGCGAGCAAAAAAGAAGAGACAGCTGATTGGACGGCAAACCTGACGAGTCATTGGGGCGGCGAGTGAGGATCAGCGACAGAGGAAAATACCCACAGTGCAAGGAACTTTTTGTTCTTGTTGATAAGGGATAAAGGGTTGTAGTACGTGACTGCATGATGGACGTGAGGCATTCGAGTGAGCAGCGGGGCGTGAAATTCCTATGCAAAGTGGGAAGCGGTGGAATGAGATGAATTATGGAAATTTGGCGCTGAATGAAAGAAGCGCAGCTGTGGGGTTTGACGCACAACGGTTCGCCGCTTCCGTCGCCTCTGTGACTCAGGCTGTACACACCGCGTGCAAACCCTTTGCTTTCCCAGGCATTCAGGCCCTTTCTGAATATATAATTACCCCGGGGCGACAGTCTTCCTTGCCCTAATAGTCCCACTCTAAAGCGTAACGACCGCAAAGAACAATACGCTTCCTGGTAGTGTGAGACACAAAAGAAATTCCACGATTCAAAGTTCCATTCAGAATCCACCAAGTCGCGGGAGGAGAGCATTGTTGGGCTTGGCCTACAGTAGAACACAACCAACCGGCGAGGCTACATGGACTAGACAAATGAATCGGCAACGCAGAGATGCGTCTCCTCAGATGTTAATTACGATGTTGCACAAAAGGGCGGCCACTTATCGACCACGTCGAAGGCAATGCTTCATTATCGAACAGTGGGCTCTCGCGATACCAGCTGGGTTGGTCGCGCAGGTCCTAATTAAGTTACAAAGGAGGTTATGCAATTGTAAGGCTTTATGGCAATATAATGAAATTTCTCTCGAATCGCAACAATTTCACATTGGATGGAGATTCTTCTGCTGTACAACTCAATTTGCAATGCAGGGCTGTCAGAGTGGCGACATTTTACGCCTAACCTATATCCCTCGCTGTCATGTTGTTCCCGAACTTGACACCTAGAACGCCCGCGTTCGGTCACTTGTGCAAAAGCACTCATTTCCCGTTCATTAGAATTCGAGGAACGTCAAGTTTCATAACGCGCCATTCTTACTTTTCATGCTGAAATTTGACACTTACGGACATTACCACAATTAGATAAATGAGAAACGGTTACGCGTGGTCGTAGCCATCACAACACTAGGACGGCAACGAGATTCGACATGGATTATTGAAATGGGAGCAACAAATATCCACTCAGTGAAATTAAAATGGAATCTGTGGGAGGCCGGAACGAGCGTCATGGCATAATGTTTGGCTATGACTGGCCAGGGATGCATGCTTCCGCATTTCCGTCTCAAATTTAGCGTGACGGAGGCGTTGTGTTTCAATGTGAAGAATCCGAAAACAGCGTTCAAACATCGTCGCGGACGGAAGCTTCTATGAATTGAGAAGCTTCGTCGCGAACATTTAAAAAAGAAAAATCCCAAACAGCCAGCTTGTTTTGTGGCGAAATCAGTCTGAGCCGTGGGAAAAGCCGAAAGAAAGGCTGTTTACCTGAGAAGGTAGGTGGTGACTAACAACCCACTTAAACTGCATCTGCACAGAAGGGTTGTGCAAATATTGGTGCTCAGGGGCTCGGGTGACCTGAGGTCCCGAAAGAGGCCTAAGACGCACACAGAAGCTGCATCAGCCAATTCGAATTTCTAATGGTCCAAGAGTGGGCAGACATGAAGGCCTTTCCTGAAAAAGGTCTAATATTTCGACACATATTGTCTAGCAAATCTGGAACAAACCGTTCCATTCACGAACGCTGCGGGACGCATGACCGCGTGTTCCAGACCCATCTATAAAACATAGCACTTCGTTTCGAGAGCATGCAAGGTCCGATAAGAAAGTGAATATTAATGCAAACCTATCAGCGCGACACAATACCGTGAAACGGTTGACACAGGGCAATGACTAGGCGCAGAGGAATGCTCAACGCGCTCTGAGAAATTCGAGCACGCATAACTTCGCCGCCCTTAGTACTCTAATTCGATGGCGGAACACTGGAATCACTGTCAACCGGTTGCAGAAGTTTTGAAGAATGCGCATAAGACACCTATTGTATGCGATTGAATCGATGTTTTCGTAGTTTTTTTTTCAAGATGGAAGCAGTCAAAACTTTACAACGCGATCTATTTAACCACGAGGAAGAGTAAAAAAGCGAGAAAAACCCTTATATATGTGGATCGCGTGGGTCACTCTTCTCATTGCCAAAAAAAGAACCAGGATTCACAAAATGACGGTAAATAAACAAAGCTGGAGGAACTAATTGCGACAGTGACTGATGGGAGGCCAATATGAAGCGAACAAACAGTGCTAATGAAGCGATTAGTCATACCGGCGTATGCTTCGTAGACAGCAGATGCCAACCTAGTCACCGGACACGTCCAAAGGAGCCGCTCGAGCGATTGCCTCGTGAGGGAGTGGAACCGAAGGAAAGGCAATAAAATGACATAGCTTGCAGAGCGGTCCGCCCTGTATCGGCCACGGCCTCACAATCAATAGCAGACAGTCTCCGAAGTTTTCTTCTGAGCCACGCTTTCCAACAGGGCTGAAGCGAGTTGACATCGCTCACAGCCTAAAATGACCTACCTCACTCAGCAATTCATGTTCTCTCTTTACGACCTGTCTTCTAGTGGTCTTACCCAAACGCTCATAAAATATACATTCCGACACTACCGTAATCTGCTTGTAATCTCCGACACTACCGTAATCTGCTGTTTTTCTTCCACATCAAGAAGTATTTACGTAGGAAACAGTAATCATAGAATCTCCTGAAAAAAATGAGTCTTCTACCCAAGGTCTCGATCAGACCACGGTTCAGCACACAGTGAGGTAACAAGGGGTTTAAAATTTAAACACCTTGAAACTTTAAATATTTAATCAACGACAAAGGCTTTTAAGGTCAAAAACATACCAGATCACCAACAAGTGCAACAACCAACAATAACTTATTCAACGAACGACATAGTATTACCCGCATTACTCTTCATATATCGACGGTATCGTTTGTATCTTCCGGAGTTTGCCAATTTTTCCCGTTCTTCTAATTCCTTCGCTTCTTTCCATTGCTGGAACTTTTCTTTCATCCATAATTTCTCGTCAAAAAATTCATCTATCTCATTGGGTTCCAAACACTAAAGTAGAAGCGTTAGCTTTGCTGCTAAGCGTGCCAACTAACCGCGAACTGGCACTCCGTCATGCCAAGATTTTTTCGAATGAGATACATCTTATCATCTTCGTCGTATTCCTCTCCATTTACATTGTATTTTTTTATCCATCGAGCCTTCCATACCACATATCGGAACAGCGTAAGAGGGAAGCTAACGATATGCCAGGCAAAGGTGTCGTAAATTGACTCCTTTTTATACCCTCCTCTGTAAACCACATACGTTACTCAGGAAACATCATTGGTGGACATACCTTACATCCATGTTCTCTTCAACTATAGCACGAACAATTGCTTCGATGTCAACGGCCTCCTTATTCTTCTTATTCTTGCGAATCTTTCCCGTCTTTGGATCAACGTCGATCAACCCACGATCCTTCGCGATATCAATAGCAGCGTTACGGTACTTCGCTACCTTTACAGCATAATCGATAGCCTCAGAATATTTGTTCTTAGCGCTCAGGTACTGAAACAAATTTAGGTTTCTCTTCCACCCATGTACAATCTACCTGTATTAAAGAAATCACAGAAACCACGCCTATAACGACCAGTCTGACGTCCACTTTGGGTGTTGCACGCATCCGGTAATACTGGTAGTAGTTATAATATCGTTGCTCTGGATGATCCAAATAATAATCATAGAATCCTCTTGTTTCATCGTCCTTGAGAGTCTCATAGGCGGTGGCAACTAGACGAAAGCGCTCTTCCGCAATTACTCTATCCTCCTGCAATAATGGCAATGAGCACAAAGCAACTGCTCAAAATAACTAACCTCGTTTTTCACTCTATCGGGATGATACTTCTTAGCTAGCTTGCGATAGGTCTTGGCAAGCTCCGACTAAAACGAACAGACATGTATTTGATAGACCGATATATGGATTAATTGCGATGACGACATAAATTCTGTTTTGACTTGTGACGATCTTATTCGGAGACACAGCTTACCTTTTTGAACGTTTCTCGATCGAGTCCCAGCACTGAAATAATACAAAATAAATATATGTCACGAATATATCGAGTAAACAATAGAATAATTCGAAATGACACTGCCAACTCACCATCATAACAAATCTCCAAGCCGCAGTACAGCCCAGGGGCCAGTCCCACGCATTGTACGGCCTCGATCAGGGCGAAGAGCCCGAGCGCGAGCGCGATAACGTTCATTTACAGTCAACGCTACGTGGCGACTGGAGACTGCTCGTGTTGCGGAGACGCCGTCTAGAACGAAAGCAAAATTGAGACTTTATTCCGCTCAGATTCTGTCGTCTGCACTGTCACTTTGGCAGTTTGACTTCCTCGCATTCGTCGTGTGTGTTCGTCTCGGGCGCCCCACAAAACGTCGTTCGATGACGCGTTGTTGCGCGTTCGAGATCGCCGGCGTCTCTGTCCACCGATGTGATGATGTGTCAAGGGGACGCGAAACGAGACCCGAACTGCAAACCAGAACGCGTGTGGATCATTCGTCCACACTTCCACGTGGGCCGCCGCTCTCGTTCTATCGGGGAAGCTTCACCGGCTGCTCCGTTTCAGCGGACTGGTGTACTAAAATTAACAGCGAGTGCCCTTATTTATTTCTGATGTCGAGGATGTGCGCCGTTGACCGCTTTTTCTGTTTTGCGATCACAACGATCTGATCGCGCCCCCTTTGACGGATATTTCCCAACTCGGTGAACTTCTTTATTTTCCCCCAAATTTTCCGTGATTATACATTTCTTTGTATGTTTGATATAAATCGAACTTGTATGTAATTTGCACATGCTGGCACGGAGAATCCTGCAACTTACATTGCACGAACAATGGATTTTGCCACATTAATTGTCAGTTTTCTTGTCAGACTTAACTCCAGTAGATTCAGTTCTACGAAAGAAGAATCAGATAGAAAATTGTCGTTAAATACCGTCAGTAGAAGGGAATTTTCTAGTGAACTTCCGCTATTCATGTACAGTGTCGTGCACTCTTTTGCTGCAGTAAGGAGTGCTGGCCTGTGAACGTTACAATTAATCAGTACGTTCCACTTTTGTAGACATGGGACAGTCTGAGTCAGCGACTGCGAATGCGACGTATGAATTTTAATGGAGTTTCATGGTTTGAACGCGATACATGTCCTTCCACTGTTTATTGCTTTGTTTTACTTTGGACTCTTTCTTTTTACCGCTTTGCACAGTACTGCTCGCTTTTCAGGATGAAGGCGCTTATCCTCGTTGGAGGCTTCGGCACCCGGCTGCGCCCTCTCACCCTCACACAGCCGAAACCTCTTGTTGAGTTCGCGAATAAGCCCATGATGGTGCACCAGATCGAAGCACTCGCTGCTGTCGGAGTTGACACTGTCGTCTTGGCTGTTGGCCACCGCTCGGACATGCTGGAAAGAGAGATCGTCCAGCAATCGGACCGCATTGGAATCAAGGTAATATTGTATTTCGATATTTTACCCCACAGGAGTTTTGAATATTGCGTTCACACTGTATTTAGGTGATCTTCTCTTTAGAAGAGGAACCAATGGGAACTGCGGGCCCAATCGCGTTGGCGAAGGAATACCTTCAGGGGGACGAGCCCTTCTTTGTGCTCAATTCCGATGTCATCTGTGATTTCCCCTTCAAAGCCATGATCGAGTTCCATCAGAGGCATGGCAGAGAGGGGACCATCGCAGTGACGCGCGTCGAAGAGCCCAGCAAATATGGTGTCGTTGTTTTCGATGAAAGCACTGGTCGCATTGACCGGTAAGACGTTTTTGCACTCTCATATATTTTTAAATATTGCTTTTAGTTTCGTCGAAAAGCCACAAGAGTACGTCGGTAACAAAATTAACGCCGGAATTTACGTACTCAGCCCATCTATTCTTGATCGTATCCCAGCGAAGCCTACATCGATTGAAAAAGAGATCTTCCCTGTAATGGCTGGGAGCAATGATTTGTACGCTTACGTTCTCCCTGGCTTCTGGATGGACGTTGGCCAACCAAAGGACTTCCTGACTGGTAGGTTTAAAGTGCTCTTTTTGTGGTCGTAATATGACTATATGTAGGTACACGTCTTTATCTGCGGCATATTCGTGAGACGAACAAAGATATGCTTGCTAGTGGAGACCACATCCAAGGTGATGTCCTTGTTGATGAAACCGCTCATATTGGTGAGAACTGCAGAATCGGTCCCAATGTGGTCATTGGTCCGAAGGTGCGAATCGAGGATGGTGTATGCTTGAAGAACTGTACAGTACTTCCGGATAGTGTTATCCGCACCCATTCCTGGGTAAACGGCAGCATTGTGGGACGCAAGTGTTCAATCGGTACGTATAAATCAAACATGCAGGAAGAGCAATGTTCTTGTTACAGGAAGCTGGGTAAGAATCGATAATACCAGTGTTATCGGCGAAGATGTTGTAATCAAAGACGAGTTATACCTAAACGGAGCCCGGGTACTCCCTCACAAATCCATTTCGCAGAACGTTCCCGATCCGGATATTATTATGTAAGCCACATTCCGTCAAGACTCTTCACTTAATTGTCGTATTTATAAGCTTTATTTATGATTATTAAATATTATAAAATTGGTTGTCACAGGTTCAAATAGAGAGAGAGAGATCCATAGGTTTGCCAGAATTGTACAAGTTGTGAGATTTTCTTTAGCATAAACACATTAAGAACCGTGACCCTCACGCATTTTCGTCGTCCTCGTCGATGTATGGCCACGAGACAGCGTCTTCGAAACTAACACTGCGTGACGAGTCTGGTGTGGGAAGCGTGTCGTTAGCGCTGTAATTGTCGAATTTGCGTGGCCAGAAGAACAATCGCGCGGAGCGTGCACTTGAATTCGGGGACGATACGAGGCGCCGAACCGATTCGGTGATTTGGTGTCGAAACTTTCTAGAACAGGGAAGAAGATTAGCCTAATTACGATGGTGCATAGTTGCTCGGACGACGGACCTACCTCAGTGCAGCCATAATTAGGCAACTTTAGTTGCGAGGAGTAGCGGGAGCGCCGACGGAGAGGAGAGACCAGAGCTCGCGTGCTCGAGTGTCGCCGTTCGGGCCGAAACAACGAAGAGAATGGAGGCGTCCCCGGAGGGCTGGCGCATTCCACGTGAATAGATTTCTATTCTCATTGCCCACGAGTTCAGCGGACAATTATTACTTATAAATGTAACGCTTTGGTAGTGAACTTCCCGGTTGAAAAGGCCAAGAGCATTTCCAATCATGTGTCCTCAAGAGTGCAACTGACTGCATAATCACAACGCATGAACGCAAAAACGGTGAAATAGTGCTGATGTCCCCAATTTCATTTGTTTATACGCCCGGTAGAACCGAAATGTTTATTGAAAAGCTAAACACTGGAGACAAATATGGGCGCTATGCGCTATGTAAACATACAAGTAAGTAAAATTAACAAAATGGCGAAGTATGGCAGTTAGAAAAATGAAATGTAACAAACCCGTAATGGTGCGTAACGGCGACTTTTGCGACCCGTGTGATTAAGCGCCTGAATCACAGATGTCCATACCAAACAGGATGTCGTGGACGTCGGGACGCTTGTCACGCAGTTCCTCAAGCCAAAGTCTGTACATGTTTGGAGATGACTTCTTGGTCTCCTCCCAAACTTCTTTCAGGTTATGGACAGTGCAGAAATTCTGGGTGACCGCAACACACATTGTTAAGTTCAGATTAACGTACCACCAGCCTGAAAATACGTCATGTGAGGCTTCCTTGTGCATCAACTTACCCGCTGGAACAAAAATAACCACTCCCGGTCTCTGCACAAATTCGATAAAAGGAACGGTATTGTTCGGGGCTTTCAATTGAGGGTACACGTTGATAAACCACGTCGCTGCTTCGTCCGGATAATTCCCGAAGTGTCGTGCCATGATTGTTTCCCTAGTCACATGGGGAGGGAACATAATCCACCTAAACTTACATTCATCAGTTCGGCTGCAATCCATATAATTCTTACTTCTTATGTCCCGCCACAAGAGCATGCCAAGCAGAGGTGCCAAGCGGATCAACTCCAATATTAGTTCCCGAGCGAACTGGACCCAGCTCAAACCATCGATAAGGCGGGCGCTCCTGTTCGGGCACAAACTCCAGCAAGTCGTTTCTGAAGTATTTCGGAACTTCGTAATCGTCAAGCAATCCTCTGGTGCGCCTGTTTTCGTCAAAGTTGTTGTCGAATATGTATAGAGGGTTGTCATCAGTAGAGGTTATCATGTATTCCAAAAAATACTTCAGCTTGATATTGACGGCGTAGCCGTCAGCATCGACTCCGCATTGGAACTTCGCGTCACCATACTTCTTTCGGAGCCGCTAAAACAAATTTTTTGATAGACATGATTAGATATTTGTTGCTAATCTCAAAACGTTCGACAGAGGCATCCCTTTCCAGTCAATGCGCTTGAATCCCGTGATTAATTCACCCTCAAATAAGTAAAATCTACGATTTGTTTTTTGTATATATTTCAAACATCAACCCACCGGAACACCGAGGACTAGATGGAGAGGTAGTCACTCGGCACGAAGCGATGGAGACCCGTAGCACGCCAGATGAGCCGCCACGAATGGATAAATATAGGGTGTGACGAATTACAATAATTAAGATTTTACAAATAAAGTTAAACTTGAGTACCTCAAAAGACCATTTCTTTCTGGCTGGCCACTTGTTCATGAGTCCAGAAATGGCGACGGGCAAGCGAGGTTCATCGTAGTCTACCTCGAATTGACCTTCCGAACACTCATTAGCGAAGATGTGTTGAAGTTGATCCGGCTCGTTATCATGAAACTGCAGGTCAATCATCCAAGCTAGCTTGAGAGTGTGCCACCCAAAAGCAGTTACATCTAAAAAGATATGCTATCAGTGCAATGGTAACTAAAAGACATACCCGGCCGAGCAGACCTCTTCGCCCTTCTGATAAGATTGTGCCCGTGGCGAAGCTCCTCGTACAATTTGGCACGCCTGCGGTACCTCTTCTCCTTCTTGTGGCGCTTGTGGTGATGGTGCTCGCGGAACTCCTCGTCCCTTTTGTCACGCCTGTGATGCTTCTTCTCCTTCTTGCGGCGCTCGTGGTGATGGTGCTCGCGGAACTCCTCGTCCCTTTCGTCACGCCTGTGATGCTTCTTCTCCTTCTTGCGGCGCTCGTGGTGATGGTGTGCCATGACGACAACAGAGGATGTACACCTTAAGTCAAACAAATCAACGTAAATAAAGCGTCGAATAATCACAGATGAAAAACAAAAACGAAAAAACACAAAAAACAGAAGCAAGAAAACAAACAAAAAACAGAAACAACAAACAAACAAGAAACAAACAAACAAACACGAAAAGCTGGGACAAAAGACTGGAACGAAAGACCAGAGCGCATATTCTGCCGCAATCTGCGGGCCATATAGGCGCGATGTTAGGATGCTACCATCTCTCCTGTCATCTCAAACTTTAAAATTCGCTCTGAGACCAAATGAACATTGAAAAGTCTCATTAGCTACACTCTTTTTGCGCAAATATATTCCCACGGGACAACGTTCCTATGGCTACAGTGCATATGTCGTTGTCGAAATAGGGCCAATAGCCAGGCTCCGGCGAGATTAATGCTGCTGTGGCGCTTTAGCTTCACCTACCCACGACGCAACTGGCGCGTCGCATGGACGGCTTGATGTAACTCTATTCCTTTCGAGGCCGATCCCTCTGCATCGGTATCAGGGTGGTCGAATTTCTGAAACTAGCCGTTTAGTGCTTTCGGCCTACGAACTTCTGACATCGCTCTGAAGACTCGAACCGGCTCGCACGAGCGGCGCGGGAGAGTCTAGGGAGCGCACTGCATGGCAACTACTTCTCCGCTGTCTCCTGTTTTGAGTTCGCAACAGCGTTGACGTTCAACAGACGACGTTCCTGCCGTCGTTCTTCCGTCGTTCATTCACAGCCTCGTCCCTCTATTCGGCTTATTAACAGCTCGGCGTGCTTACGATTTGTTAAGCGAACGGCGAGATGGTCAGCGACCGCGAGCGAGGGCAGCTGCACAGACAGATTGACAAACTCCGCTTTTTCGTCATTTTTTTCCCACGACGAACACTCCCGTCGGAAGCGCGTCCTATTCTCACCCTCTCGAAAACGACGACGTCCATATCTTATGACCTCCTCTCCCTTGTGGGAGAAGAGCAAAAGAGCAACCGTGCCTTCGTGTCTTCGTGCCACCTCTCAATTTCGGCTTCCACTCCGTCCCATCCTTAACTTTGTTATTATAAGGGTGCGCAACAGCCAATTGTTCGCCTTTTCGCCGCGTAACTCTCGACGGAAGCGCCACCATTGGCGGCGCCGTGTGGTTTCCGCCTTTTCACAAGCAGATGGGCAGCAAGCGGGAAGGAAATGAGTAACCAAAAACTGATTGGATTTTGATAAAACGTTGGACGAAACTTATGCCCCCGCGTCGCGCCGCGCACCCTCGCATACTCAGCCACACCAGATTTTAGTGCGGGCTAAAGCCGGCGTTGGATTGTGCAGTAGGCTATCTAGACTATCGATCTATAGCCGCTCTTTAGTGGAGTGCCGAGAGCGTGGATGCGGGGGACTAGCGCTCCGAGGCCTGCATATCGCTTGTTCATTCAACCTATATTTTCTCGTCAAACATTCATCCTCGCACGAGTATGCAAACTTTCGGTTGCTCCTCAACAGGCTCGTCCACGGTGACGTTTTATTGACTAAGCCGCCGAGGGGACACTGCCACAGTACGCGTCGTCCCGACACCCTCTGCGTTGCGTCCCCCCTCATATTATCCAATACCAACCCGCGCTTTCCTACATTCCGCTAATTGTGCGACTTTCGGAAACGTGTGCCACTCGTGATGACGCCATTTTGGGCATCACTTTAGGCTCGGGAGTCCTATCGGCGCCGCCCGGCATTGATTCGCGACTGATCAGCTCGAAAGTTAGTTGGCGTCTGTTTGGTTATGTACACCGCGGAAGGTTGCTAGAATATTGCATAAATGCCCCTTTTATTCCATAAAGTCGTGGACGTCGACAAGTGTGGCGAAACGTGTTTGCGGCGCCGCGGTGTTTTGAATGGCGTCGCCGTTGCATTTTTTCACGGACTCTGATGCCCTTACGCGCGCAGAGCCGCAGTAGTACGGTCGTTCTCGTGTCGTCCACTCATTCCGCGCGCCTCCTTCTTTCAGGAATAGGTGCTGAAGCTCGCAGCGGCTTCACGGAGCGGTGTCTCGCTCGCACTGCCCGATATTCTCTACTGTGTACATATATTCTTCTAGTGATAACACCACAACTCATCATGGGCCACTGTACTTCGAAAGACCAAAAAGACCAGAAAAAACTGAATCGACGCATCGAAGATCAGATCAAGAAGGATCAGTCGATGTCGTTGAGAATAATAAAACTCCTGTTGTTAGGTTAGTGTCATTGCCCTCTCTCGTTTTTCTAAGTATTGTGTTTCTCTAAAGGTGCTGGAGAAAGTGGTAAAAGTACGATCCTCAAACAAATGAGGTAGGGGTTCTCCTCCGTACAGTCGTCACAAGGGACTGTTTCAGAATATTGCACAAAGACGGCTTCTCACAGCAGGACCTTGAAATGATCAAGCCTGTAGTTTACAGTAACTGCATACACAGTATGATAGCCATTCTAAGGGCGATGTTTCTTCTGCAAATCGAGTACTCCGACTCCGAAAGATCGGTAGCCGACCCAGTCACGTTGCCTACGGTAGTTCGGATCACGTTTTCAGAAGGACAGCCAGTTGGTGTTCAACACCATCCACGCTAACAAAGAAGAGTTGACGGAAGAGTTGTCGGCGGCGATGCAACGGTTATGGAACGACCAGGGTGTCCGCGATTGTTATGCACGATCGAACGAGTACCAGATCGACGACTCGGCGAAATAGTGCGTTTCGCGCTCCCTAACTTTGGAGCTATAATTCGAGAGCCCACTTCAGTTTTTTGGACAACCTTCCGCGATTGAGTGCCATCGACTACCTGCCCACTGAACAAGATCTGTTGAGGACACGAATCAAGACGACCGGAATCACTGAAGTGTTGTTCGAGTTGAAAGGACTCACTTTCAGGTAGGTTCTTGAGGGCAGTTGCGACGTGATTGTGTTAGCGCGTGAATCTCATTGAGTCTCTTCCGAGCAATTAAACGCTGTCACCCTATTTCCACTCTGCACTCGAATGCACGTCCATAACGTGCAAATCGTTTTCATCTCGTTGCGACCCAGACACCACGCTCCTATTCCCCATTTCGAGAACGGAGTAATCGTACTTTTGCAAATGTCTGATTGACGTTTTGGAGCCTTTGCGTGTAAGCTTCATATCGGACGTAATTAAAATGTGAAAAACGTTGCGTGTCGATAGTTTTGACCTCGAGACCGTGGGCAGACAATTAAAACTCTTTTGTTTTTCTCCACTGCGTTCTAGCAACAGCGCATGTTTCTTTCAAGAGGATTTCCGTCCTTTCCCGCATTGAAAAGACTCATAAGATAATGAGCGGACGCCGTCGCGTAGCATGCGTCATTCACAAAACATGACGCGAAATTAGCGAATACGAAAGAGACACGGGGGTTAAGTGTCCAATTCGAGAAAGCGAAGGAAAAAATCTCAAAGAAACGCATTATCTCCGAGGTTAAATTTCACTTGACGCATAACGTCAATGTGAAAAATGATAGTTTGCCTGTGCTCACTCAAGTCCCGAAATTGCAGCACGCCACTTTGCGTCGCTCAACGGCGTTCCAGGGTCGATAATGAGCTTAAGGAACTTGAGATTGACTGCAATGGTAAGGCAATTTGACAAGTGAACGAAAACGTCCCTCTTTGCCCGATGTGGTAAAACAACTCCGATACGGTCATTATCTGACAAACACCGTTCGTAGGCTTAGGAAAACTGCGACACACGGCCTCCGATCCCTGTAAAACGATACCCATTATTGTGAACATCGAGCCACTTATCACATCGCCGTCCGTCAGTGTTGTGATGCACTGACGAGAGCGATTAAACAACCTTACTATTTGACACTCAGGGTCAATATCCGTGAGAAGTCATTAAAATTCACGATCGAAGCGTTCTCGTTCCGTGCTGCCCCTTCGTTCTTCGGTCCTCAGTGGTAAACAACGGGCTACAGGATCCAATAATTGAACGCCAACGTCACCCGGGCAGAGCAAATAAGTAGAATAGTTTGGAATTATTGGATAAAAAGTACTTCATTTGCTGCTTTTGCGCGCACATTGCTCTCCGGCGCCGAAGTGTCAACAGAGTCTCCAAAAATTAATTCCAGGGTAATAGACGTCGGCGGGCAGCGGTCCGAGCGGAAAAAATGGATTCACTGCTTCGACAACGTCAACGCGATTATCTTCATCAGCTCGTTGTCGGAATACGACCAGACGTTGCGGGAGGATAATTGCACGGTAGCCGCTGGCTTTGTCTTCTTCTGGGGACCAGTGCCTTCGTTTCAGAACCGAATGCAGGAGTCGCTGAAGCTGTTCGACTCCATATGCAACAGTCCGTGGTTTGCGGACATCCACTTCATCCTGTTCCTCAACAAAAAAGATCTCTTCGCGGAAAAGATTGTGCGCTCTCCGTTAACGGCATGTTTTCCCGAATACAAAGGTACGGTAGTGGGGCTACGGAGTCGCAGACACAAAGCCGACAGATTATGCAAATTATTAAGTGATTCATCCGATTCGCACATATCCAATTTTTGCGAAACCTGGCAGACAGCTGCAATTGGATGTGAATTATGTTAATCCGATATTCACCCCCGTCCGTGCTGCTGAAAAAATATGGAATTCGGGCTGCCTTTGGCGATTAAATGTGAAAAATGGCTTTCCTTGGATCTGTAATAGCTAAACTGAAAGGAAAGAATTATTGAGGGCAATCATCGACTGGAAAAGGCGTAGTGCGTGGGAACAGAATTAAAAAGCTTTCAAATCCATTTCCTTCGGCAATTGACTGTACTTACATGACCTGATTCGAAAACATTGTCCCGAAATTCTGTCTGTCAATTAGCAATAATAACATGACTGGGGCGATTTGTGCCCTTTAGCGAATCGCAAATTAAAATGCACTTTATCTCATGTTTCCATCCAGCGCTCGTGTCTCATTGGAATGGCTGAAAGCCTTGGGCTGGGTAAAACCCTCTAAGTTGTTAACGTCCACTGGTTGGAAACCACTACCACTACCGTAGCAAAAACAATCATGTCTGAAATAACAAGCGCTCTCCAGGGATGACAACCCTCAGCTTTTTGCAAACAAGACAAATCTTATTTCTGAAGAATTACCGAGTAGTTTTCTAAAGCGGCGTTTGAAGCCAGTAAACAGCCTCTCGTAGGGTTCCGGAACTCCCAATGTAGGAAGGATGTAAATGACGTCCGAGTGATTACCGCTCGGTGGGAGGAAAGCGTGGGCAGATTTTGACGAAGTTTACACAACTTTCTCTTAGGCTTTTCCACCGAACCTTTCTAGAAACTTTCAATCATTGAGCACCTTTCAGGCCAGCAGAACCAAACGGAGTGCATAAACTACATACAGTGGAAGTTCGAGCAGCTGAACCGGTCCAGTCAACGGGAAATCTACTGTCACCACACGTGTGCCACAGACACGAACAACGTGCAGTTCGTCCTAGACGCCTGTCTCGACATGATCATCGCGAAGAACCTGAAGTCGATGGGGCTGTGCTGACCCTCGCGCCATCTCGATCCGACGCCGCTGTTGCCGCGCTGTCTGTCTTTCCGCACTGCCAAAACAGTTTCTTTTTACTTCGGCCCCGCTGCAGGGGCTCAGTCGGGTCGGGTAGACTGGATTGGCGACCGCGAGCGAACAAATTTTGTTGCTTTACCGGTATCCTTTTCAAGGGGCTCACCTCACAGAACACTTCTCATCTCAGTGTAGCTAACTTTCTGTACATATATTCGTTGTTCTCTACAAGAGGAAAATTTATGAAATCTCGTCGTCACTCAATGCCAAACGAGTCTGTTTCATTTGTCGCCTCCGCTTATCGTGTGATCGCAGTCAATTCCCAACACAGAGATTATTAACTATTGTTCACGAATAGCAGATTCGTTCGTCTAGCGTTCCCAGATCAAAGCCGTCACCGGTGTCCATTGAAAACTGTCTGTTGTACAATATGTCCCTTGTGATTTTAACAGAGATTTTTCACTATAAAATCTTCGTAACGTTCAGTTGCAACTTTCGTCCTCATTGAGAGTTGCGTCAACTTGTCAAGTTCAGTTGGATACGCGTGAGATGATCTATTTGCCTCATGCCGTGGGACAGCCTGATGGAAGAAACTCCTATCACATTGTTTGCAGCGATGACTTCATAAACACTTTTGCGGACACAACATTCATTCTCCTTTCCACTCATGTGACGTTGATTTAAATCTGAACGCTGAGACGTTTCCCAGACTATGGCAAATCTGCGGCCTTCCTATGCGGCCCACTGGGGAAAGTTTGTCGATGCAACTGGAGCACTCTTCGATTTTTTTTACTGTGCGGTTGGGTAAACATGAAACGAGGAATAGACGTACCAGTAAAGTGCTCGGATATTGTGCATCAAGGAAAAGAGAAGGCTGAGTAGTAGAGGGGATGGGAAAAGCATTTTCTAACTTGGACCGGATTGTTTAAACGAAGGCATGTAGTTGAAAAGCAGCTTTACTGTTGACCTAAGGAAGTATCAGAGTCCTATTGTTCAGATCGTTCATGTAAAGAGCAGTTTCAAAAGATTAATAATCAAGGAATCCCCATATTCTCTCTGAAGAACGGACGTTAAAGTTCACCATATTTTCAAAGAAGTACGGTGGCACACATATGGACAATCATAATAAACTTTGATTTGTCTGAGCCAGGAAACTCTTGGATAACGCGAAATGCATTATGAACACATCTGCGCGTAGATTCCACTTTTGGTCTCGGATCTTTTTAGGAGATCGAGCCTCGGCTTTGGACGTTTTTAAAATAGTGTCGATTAACACATATCTGGACTGAACCCTAATCGGAACATATATAGCTGCATCCTTCGCCGAGCGCGTAGCTTCCGGCAGCTCCGATTTTCCGCGGTTGCACATTATGCAGGCAAAGTGTTATTCCAACGCATTTCCGGAAGTACGTGTTCTTAGATGCTATCTAACATATTGGCAGGCGAAAATAAATTTCCAATTTGGTGTACCCTTAAAAATTATTGGGGTGACGAACTGGTGATATTATCTGATAAACCTCTGATAAACTCTATCTGATAAACCTATTCATAGCAATGAAACGATCTTAAAATGAGATTTATATGTGCAAAGAACCTTCAACGGTGGAAGATTCGTACTCAAGTTGAGTTCCTTTCGGTGCTGATTTAACAAACCACCGATGCACCATTATGGTCCCGGACGGAGTACCCTGATTGGTGAAAGCTATTCTTGTGTGATAAAGAAACGAGGCAACATATATGATTTCGAACACTTAATCTGTTGCTCGACTATTCCAACAGGCTAAAAACAAACATGGACGGTGACCAAGCAGCGACACCAAACGATGACGATATCGTCATACTTTACAGTGTAATCAGCCGTCAAAATGGGAGCCAACCTCGCGAATCGGACAGAGACGTTTGTTATCCAGCTTGTTCGTGCCTAACTCGCTAACTATAGACAGTGAACGATTTTGTCAACACTGCCTGCGTGGATCTGACGGATTCGGACGAGGCTAACAGTCCCATGGAGGAGGACGAAGACGAAATTCTGTATCTAGGCGAAACGGGCGCAGTGAACGAAACAGTCTGTAGAGAAGTCTTGGGTTGTCTTACATCTTTACGTTTAGGCGGATGACGACTACTGTGAAGTTCTGGATGATGAAGAGGTTATAAATAGCGAAGAGGCTGAGCATAATGAAGAGGAATGTGAAGAAACTTTTGACGATGACGATAGCGAAGACGACGAAGCTCTTTTGCAGGAGATGCTCGCCGACGCGCGCGCAGGTGTTGAAGCTGCAAATATGGAATACAACGAGCTCTTGCATATGAGTGATTTTGAGGAGGCAGAAGAACAAGACGATGCATCGGAGAAATCAGACGGCGCCTCAGAAGTTATGGAGTGCAAACCATCAGTTGACGATTTTCAAAGCACGGTCGATGAACCTGTTGAAGGCCCTACTGCTCCTGGACACTCCCCACCACACAAAGAAGATCTCAAACAAGAACTGCCGGTGGAAACGCATGTTGTCATTGATCCGGTTCCTGCCACATCGAGCATTCTGTGCGCGATAACGTTCAACCAAGAAGAGCTTTCTGATGTGAACAGTGAAGAGCAGTTACAAAAGGCTAGCGAGAACAATTTCGAGCAACCTAACCAACAAGATGAAGTGATGGAAGAAGGCGAAATAATCTTGGCATCTGACAACGAGTGTGAAAGAAAGACGGAGGAGAGCCCACTGACCAATAAGAGTGACGAACTTCAATTGGCTGCTGTTTCCAGTGGGGAAGACATGGTGTCAAACGACGAGGAAGATGTCGGTTCCCACTCTTCCGCAGGGACAATCTCCCTGGCCCAAAAGCCGAAACAAGAGACGGCTATGATAGATTCTACACCTGAGAACACTAACACGCGTAATATCGACGATACTCCAAAAGAAACGATCTCCCTTATCCAATTCCCCAAACAAGAGACCAGAAAGACAGATTGCATCATTGAGTCAACATATGAGGACGCTTACGCGAGTAACATCAACGAGACTGCGGTTAATCTCAACCTGGAAAGGGAAAATTTCATTATGGCGTGTGATGCGATCCTCCCTGACAACTTCGACCAACGGGATGCTGTCGCAATGAGTTATTCTAGGGAAGTAAAAATGGATTTGTCCAAAAGCCGATACGAGGGGTCCAGCCGTGCCAGCTCACCGGAGCCTGGAGAAATCGTGGCAGAAGATGAAGATAACATTTCTTCTCAGGCTTCTAGCAGTTCTCAACTACTTTTGAACAACACTACGACAACGGACAGTGCTCTCGAGATGGTCAGTGATGTATCCGAGATCTCTGAGATCAGTGTCGCCCCCGCAGAGCGTCCAACTCGAAAGGTTCTACCCAAGATGACCGACGAAGAACTACGAACTAGTATGTTGCTACTCTTATCGCTTATGTTACTCTTCGTATTTAGGTATTCGACGACGTCTGCACAAGTTTGTACAGGAAAACGCAGAACAACTGGGAAGAGAAAAGGCTGATATCATGCTCGCACTGGCTGATACTGAAGTTTCCTTTGTAGCCGACATTGTCAAGAAGTTAGGAGGAAAGTAGTCCCCTGTCGAACACTCCCAAAAGAGCCACTTTGCCCAAAGTCAACCATGTCCGTGCAGTTGAAGTATTAAATATTGTGCGCATTACCATAATCAATGATGTGAGTGCTGTTAGAACAAAGATAACACGGCCAAAGAACAAAGAATAACGACTACCATGTAGATGACCTTCATGAAGGGTCTTATTTCTGGTAGATGGAAAACTTACTGTGATGAGGTCCATATTGAAGCCTGCAGCAAACGGGTGTTCCGATTGGGAAGAAGTAACGACGGCGATGGTCACTATCTTATACATGTAGACCTACATATGCAACGCCAACTCATGAGAAGAACATCCTCTGCAAAATTGCTTAAAGCGACCTGTAGAGGCGTGATTGCTTTGCGATTCCCAACAACTCCTTGATCCACACTTCTACACACAAAACGGTTTATTACAATGCACCACATCCGAAGTGACAAGACATACACAATGACGACAGATAATGGAAGACATACATAAACTGTTAGAAGATGTAGCGTGTATAGAGATCAGAAACAAAGAACAAATACATGGTTGGTTTGGTAACAAATACATTTTTGGACATGACATGGTGGAATATACTGTGATTTAAGATCTGCGACGAGAAGGTCCAGGTGCGGCATCGGGTCCGGCCTCAGGCTCCAGTTCCAGCAGTTCCGGCTCAGGACGTGGCTGCGGCTGCGGACGTTGTTGTTGCGGCTGGGTTACCTGCTTTTGCGGCTGCGCCTTCGTAAGCTTTCGCTTAAGCGATTGCAGGTGTGCCTGCGCCTGAGGCTGAGTCGCTACCGCTGGCTGACTCCAGGACTGCAAGTGAGGCTCAATCGAGGGCCGGACCTGAGCCTGCGGGTGTTGCTGCTGCTGCAGAAGCACCTGCTGCCGCTGCTGATGCTGGCGAACGAACGACTGGAGCATCAGTGGATTTTGGCGCATTTGCATGAAGAAACGTAGATCGCCCGCGCGCACTTGTATGGGCTGAGGATTCGACGGTCTACCTGTGTCATCTGCGTTCTGCCCAGTTTTCTCAGGGCCGAAGCCGGTGAAATACCCAAGCTTCCCGGTGACAAATAGGCGAATTTCGCGCATGATCTCCTGCTTGACGTGCTCGGGAATGCCGCTGCGGGCGTCGTCACGAACGCTACGGACGACCTCGTCCAGGGTGACGTGCTCGATTCCTTTTTCTTGGATGATTTCCCTGCATCTCTCCTTCAGACGGTCGACCCAGCCAACGTTCTGCAGCTTTTCGCGAAGCATAGCACGAATCCGCTCACGATGTCCTTCTTTCTCGAAGGCTCGCTCGAGGCGATGCCTCTCGATATCGATTGGTGAAACGTTCTCATCATCCATCTTGAATCTCGTCTATCTTACCTTAACAGTCAGAGCGTTAAGTACGTAAGAAAGCGGTATATTTTTTAGTGAGAAAGAAAAGGCCACGAGGCGTCGCGAGGAACAACGCGCACGGTTGGGGCCTCGCCGTTCAACTGATACGTATAAGACAGGGGTATATTGGCCGTTGCTAAGCAACGCGCCGCATTATGATACCCAGCGTCGACAAGCTGAGCAGACCGTCGAAAACATTTTATTAACACGTATCTCAAGGATTTGGGGATTTTGTGGTAGACGCAATTATGGCTACGATTATATGAAAGCATATGCTTTCGTAGATTAGCAGAGCTAATACGATTCTGCGAGCTCTAGCCAGGATCACCGGTAAGCTCGATGAGCAGGGCGCTCGCACGACACTAGTGATGAGCAGAGCGTCTGTGAAGTAGATTGGGTTGTTTATATAACAGATAACAATCAACCAGATGTTGAACAGAACGTGGGAATGGTCTGCCTTGCATGAACCGTTCTATCTACATTACAGTGTGCGATTTGTGCGTGACCTCTGGGCACAGATGCAATACGTAGAATGTAAACAGTAGAAGAAGTAAACTAGTTAAAATACTCTGCTTCGGATAACTCATCTAGGAAAACCGCACATTCAGGAGAGCTATAGTCTAGGGAAAGGAGTCAAAACAACGCGTACGCCTTTGCTCGGCTCGGCTGCTCGTCTGGACACCTCTCTGCTTCCCGCAACGCGTTCGGAACGGCCGCGTCGCGTAATATGCGACCATCAAGGGACAATACGGGAATCGTTGCGAGACACGCCTGGCTGTGGACGATTGGAAGGTGCCTTAAGCTGCTATCACCGCCACTGTACTGCGCGGCGAAGACTGTTGAGATCATCGTCAAAACAGAGAAGACATTGAGAGAGGAAGCATCCTTTGGGAGTGGTTATAGGTTTAGAAGTTGCCGAAGGGAGGACTTATGTAAGATCATACCACCAGTGAGCAGTAAATTCTCCTGTTTGCACTTCAAACTGCGAAGCTAGCACCGCAGTAGCTTACCACATGCTCACGTTATCCTATATCATGCGAAATGTTCACGTCATTGGTAAATCCAATGCGTTATTATTCATTTATGATCCCACAGCTTTTCTAAAGCTTGTCGTAGATGTATCTATGGTTTAAGAACACCCGCCTTGCCAGATAAGGTTTTTGAAATGCTACTTGTGACACAGTTTTACGTTTGTTTCTGATAAGCAAGTTATTAAAACAAAATTAAAACAACCATTCTATTCATGGGTAAGTCATTCCAGATCATATACACATTATACGTGAAGTTAAAGCAAATTACTGAGAATAGGAACACCGAAATCATACGAAAGGAAACCCGCGCATATATACAATGATTATGTAATTCATTCCACGTCTTTTCTCTTCTTGGAATTATCACCCTCCTCCGCGCAGTGGCTGCAGTACCAGGTGCCTTTGGGAGAAGCAGTCAGTCCGACGCATTTGAAGTGGAACCATTCGATGGGACATTTGTCGTTGTCGCACATCACCATTTTGCCATAGGAGACCTGGAGAAGGAGATTATAAGGATACTGCACAGTTGAAAAGGCTATAAACCTGCTTGCAGTGACAGTAGGTGGGCTCGTTCGGGTCGATGGGAATGTCGGGCATCAGTTTGCTCGTGTCGAACGGTTCGAAAGAGTCAGTGTCTAAATACGGGCTTAGGAAGGAGAGATCAGTTTCCGACGCAGCTCTTAAAAATATGAAAAAAAGAATATTATACTCCACAGACGTGAGAAAATTCGGGAATCCGGATCGCGAAATAAAAAATTCAGTCCCTATCCTTTTAACAAATCTCGTGTATAGTTATGTGTGTTCTTTTTTAATATTCTTTAAGCGTTCATTCCAGTAAAGTTCCTGAGCTGAGCCATATTTCTTTCCTAGTAGCTGCTGACTATTTTCTTCACCAAGAGAACAATGCTCTGTAAGATAAAAGCATATGAATTTGTGCATTAAGCCTTGTTTCTCAGGCACCCATCCATAACAAAATATTATTTCCCTTCTGTTCTTGTAGCTGAATTAGTCAAAGCTCGCTCTCAAGAGTCTAAAAACAACATACTTCCTCCATCTTCGCCAGCCTTCCGTGTCTGGGTGTTACGTCTCCTGCGCCTCGGCTCAGAATCCTCAACTGGAACAAGGAGCAATGTACTTGTGCATGACTCTGGATAAGCTTACACGCTGCTAGGCTCTCTCTTCTTTCAACGATAAGCTTGTCGAGTGCATCCCTGAGGCCGTCCCTCTCGATGTCCAGCTTGACGACAACGTGATCGACAGCTTGGTACATCTCGTCAGCGAGTTTCACCTTCTTGTTGGAAAGTGCAAGGGCGCGGTTGTAAAGCTTCTGCAAGCAGAGGAATTTATGCCTGCCGTATAATAAAGACAGCTTTAGAGTTTCAGAGGTCCGTGCTCGTATCTTAGCGTAAGCGAGACAATAAGGTGCTTCACAGGAACAGAGGGAGAGGATGGTGAAGTGCAAACCTTAATCTCCTGTCGTTCCTTGTCCGCCAACGCCGATGCCAAGGTTCTCCAGTTCTCGCAGAGCTGTTGGAACTGAGCGTCGGCCTCGTGAAGCAGCCGGCTGGCTTCTACGTCGAGGGCGTGCATCTCGCCGAGTTTCTTCTTGAGCACGGGGTCCAGCGTCTTCAGCGCCTTCCGGCATGCTGCGCGCCTTTCGATGATCGATCCCCGGCGGGGCCGTCGTCTTGGTGGCGGATCTGTCTTCGGTGGCGTGGTTTTCATGTAGCACGATTCTGAGACAACGGATATCTCTTTTCAATGTTTACAAAAAAATGGAGGGAGCGGCGTCGCTGTGGGACCCACGTAGTAAAATTCTAATGTCGCGTCGCCGTGGCGTTGAGAGCCCATGTGTGAGGTGCGGCAATTGCGTCGTTTATGTAACCAAGTCTTTAACATGCTTTAGATTTTTCCAGAGAGACACGGATGTCGTTTAACAGAAACAATCCAGAGGTGCAGCAGATATGCAAGACAACAATGGATCAGTACAAGCGATCTGGATTGTTCGACAAAGTCCGGAAGGAGGTAGTCTCTCAGCTTCTGGCAAATGTATGTTTCCTTCCTCTCGAGATGCTCCCCAGTCAAGTCGCAGACGTTGTTTACATATAAAGTTAGCAGTCGCGAATTCATCCTTTGAATCTGCTGGTCTTTTTCTAAAGATCCCGATCGAGGTTAATAGAATTTTCTGCCTAGTGCCCATCTTAATAGCTTTGTGATACCAAAAATAGAGTTAAATTCAGAATGATGATACTTCATGTGTATTTCGATCATTTATTAAAAGCCCAACTTAAAAACTTTATACTTTTGCGTTCATTTATCCCCCATCGTTCACACACCCTAAAGATTCCCAGAGAATTAGCCCCCGCACAAACTGCCGTTTTCCACTGAAGCGTCATTTCCTCTTCAGGAGTCATTCCGTGAACAGGTATTTGCGGACTGCAAGCCCATGATAGAGAAGGTCCTGGAGACTAAGAATCCCACCAATGCCACGATCGCCGAAGCGAACCAGAAGTTGAAGCAGCAAATGGTTCTTCATCCAGTGCGCCGCAACAACTCGATCGTCGTTGAAGTGGAGGAGGTTGAGTCTTTTTTGGGATCCATTTGTGAAGTTCCGTTCAGAAAGTTGGGTGCACTCTCGATGCGTTCGCTCATATCAACGACGTCGAACGACTCGTCCGGAAGACAATGGGAGTGCCGGAAAAGCAGGTCGCCGTTTCCCCTCCGCCTCCACCACCTCCTCCGGCACTTCCGCCTCTCGTGCCATCAGAGATGACGATCGAGTGCGCGCCACCTCCCCCGCCGCCTCCACCACCAAAGATCGAATTCGACGATGAGCCGTGCTGTTCGCGCTCGCTTCCGGTCGAGCACTTCGACTCGGTGGAAAACACAATCGACAGTCAAGAAGAGGTGCTGATGGAGGTCTCCGACGGCGAGAGCGACGTGGACAAGACGACGCATGTGTCGGGATCGGAGCAAGACTCCGAAGAGGTAACCGAGAGTAAACCAGTTGTGGAGACGGTCCCGGAGAGTAAACCAGTCAAAGTAAGTTTTCATTGCGTGTCTGTTACGGAGTCCTTGCAGGAGGAGGCTCCGGTAGCAGCATTCAGCGGACGCTCTAGGAGACAGCCGAAGAGGAAGAATGATGACACCTACTTGTATTATTAGAAATATTGTAAGATAGTAAATTCTTGGTATTCGACCATGGCGTAAAGGTACAATTTAATAAGCACGGAAGGTAAGACATCGAAACATAGTAGAAGAAGGGGAGCGAACAAATATTTTCTAAATGACTCAATCTGTTCTGATCAAAAATTCGATTAAAGAAGATTCCACTTTGGTACAAAAACATATCTGTCCACGAAGCCGACCTTTGGCAGTTTGGAAGTTGCAGCGAAGACCTTAAGACCATCCTTTTTGGACTTTATTCTTCGAGGCTAGCATAGGCGATCAAAAAACAGTGATAAACGCTTTTCTTTGATTATGCCGCTCACAAACAAGCTGCTCGATGCATATCAGTGATTGCGCGTAGCGAACAATGCCCAAAGCACGACAATATAAAATAATCTTCTTTGTTATAACCTCACTTCTTAAATGTTTAACCTGACCGTGTTTGACGTTCGTTCTTCTGAGGATTTCATTCACTTGCAAGTAAATAATTTATCGGAAGGTGCATTTTGCGTGGTTGGAATAAGTCGCGTTAATTAATTTACAATTAATTACTACAGCAAACAAAAGAGCTGTGGAAGAAAATGAATGTAAATTTAGGGTCGTCTTGGGCCTTCAGTTTGGTCCCCTTTCCTTCCCTTAGTAGGCATGTCGCTCGCACATCTGCACCGATTGCTACCTTCAGATGAAACATCCATTTGTTTTCAGATTTAAATAATTGCAAAAATCTGAATATCTTTAGCCACCTATTAAACCCTTTTAACTTTATGATTAAAATATGGAGAGAAAGCGAAAGCGATCCTTACTGCTTAAACGGATTTCCTGTCAGCGAATAAATAAGTGGGACCGAACTACAAACTTCACTAGAAGTCATCCGGACTTTCATGACTACGTTTCATACTAGAATAAACTGGGGATTTGAGGCCCATTGCAAATAAATGACTGACAAAATGACCTGTCGAAGAAGGTAATGTACTTGAATTTTTAAAACGAAGGGAACCCATAATCTCCTGGAAGTAAAAGTACTTGAGATCGCTTTCGGGTCAGTTAGATTCAACCTACTTTCACCTTTAGGAAGCACTTTTTCGGAAGATATACTTTTTGGTAAACCTGAACAAACTGTGGAATTTTCAGTAAAAGAAAAACTCAGAAAAAAGACTAAAAAAACTTTAAACAACTAAATATCGGCTTCGACCGGAAGGGCTTCTAGAAAGGGGGAGATGAGATCTGATCTTTGCAGAGCATCTCAAAGAGTACCTCTCCTTAGACGCGTACACACGCGAATGTGCACCTAGGGAAGATTCCAAACAAGCTGACTAACGTTCTGACTCAATAAGAAAACATTCATTTGTGGTTGTGGTCGGTTCACAACACAGGAACGTTCTTCTCCACGGTTCGCCCCTTCATCGTTCGTGGTCCCTTCGGATACGGTAACTGTACACACACGCCATATGCAGACGATAGACATGAAGCGTGCTTCGCGTGTTTAATAGTGATTAGGGGTCCGACTTATTCCTGTCCATGCGTAATCTGTGATTCCTAGCGTGATCTGCCGTTCCCGATCGACGAACGGCAACAGATGGAGAAGCGTCATAACAGCTATTGATCGAATAAAAGCAAATGCCGCAGTGACAGTTTATTTGCTTAAAGCTAGACTGTGCGGAGCTGAAGGGTCGCTAGCGCGGCTCGTTCTCTGCTGCTTAATCATGACCCTCCGCTATCGCTTCTGCTAAATCATTGATAACCGCTTGGAGTGTTTCCTACTTAGCGTTCCGCTGCATTCACCACGACCTGCAGGGACACAGTTCTGCCAGTCCACGGCTACATTTTGCAAGTTGCAACCTTTTGCAGTTTCGTTCAATTGTCGCCTAATCTAATGGAACCAATTCCATTTACGTTTTTTAAGCGGTTCTTTTCTCTGGTTTGCATAGAAGACTCCGAAGATGAAGTGAACAGTGCTGGAAAGACAAAATGGCACCATGGGAAGGCAAGGTTGCAAGTGCAAAAGATGTCAGAAAAGAAGAATCTTAGGTTGAAAACACACCACAAATTAGGTTAAGCAAGTGGTTCCGGACGATGCGATTGACCCTTGATTCAGCGGAATGCCGCTATGCAACACCGTTTCCGCCCAGGTCGGCAGCAGCTGTGCGCTATTTCGGCACTTTTTTTGCTGCTTCAGATCGCGAAAAAGTATGCCGCTCGAGGAGAGTGTCCTATTTATAGCTCACGCACGTTTGTGTAAATATTCACGAGTTTGTTAGCTATGCGATTTGCTACTTTTTTCTGCAAGAAACTGTGATAGGTTTTCTCCGACTGGCGTTCTTACAAGCATGTTCCTTGCAATTCTGTTCTGTGTTCTTTTGCACAAGGGGAAAATCTGTATAAAACTCTATCGCTTCTGTCAGATCTGTGCTGTGCTCGTTAATAGTTTTACCTTTGTGCTTTCTCAGTAGCCTTTCCAAACGTCTTTTCGTCATTCTTCTCGAGAGGACGTTTTGCACAGGTGCTGATTTTGCTGTTAAATGGTGAGTAACGTAATTAAACGATTAATGAGAGCAAAGTGAAATAGGAATTCATTTAGCGAGTGAGCAACTGCAGAAAGTACTAGTAGAACATAAACGCTTAGTCCTGTTATTGTCGTTAGGAGGTTACTGTATCGAAACGTCAGTGTTAAATTTTACGAAAGTAAGTAGCTGGAAAATTTGCTCAGTTCCACAATAAAGGGGAGCCAAATTTTGGGTCTTCTTGGGATTTTGCGGTCGAAACCTTAGTTTTGTCCTGTCATGACTAACCTTACTTTAATTTTAATAGGACTGTTCAATCCATATTATTTGTCATGTTAAGGTCCTTCGCCATCTCTGTTTGCAGTTAAGTGACTTCTAAAGCATGTTCTGAAGGGCCTTTGATGTCCTTAAAACAACTCGAGTGATCGTGCGCCCTTCTCTCACATCCTTTGTCTGAAAAATACGGTGGATCATCTGACACACGTTTATGCCGCCAGGTTGTTGTAAACAATAGGTAAACAAAGTCACCTGTTGCTGCTACAAGCCGCGGCAGACCAGAAACCTAACCAACTCCAACACGATTCATTCTTTGCAAATGTCCTGGAAGTTCCTCTGGTACACTTCTGAGCACTCTTGCAAGAAAGGTAATTAATTTCAATTGACCATGTCCTTTCGTCATTTCCTCATATTATATGCACAAAACAGACGCTCGAAGGAAGGACAATATCCGCGAAACAAGTGAATTAGGAAAGTCAATTAGATCTTGCAGGGCAAGGTAATACTCCCTTGATCAACATCCACGTCGGCCCTGTTTCTGAATAGTCCTTTTTTGCATTTTGTAAAGGGCACAATTTCCTTAGAGCATCGAGATACGGTAACGCGGAGGCTGCCAGCTGTGACCATCTGTGTCAGCCTTTGCTCATGTTTTTGTGATGTTTTCTTCGCCAAACTTACCGTATCTCTATCTTTGATTCTCTGAATGAACTGATTATTAATGTAGGACTCGTGCTTTGCGTCCATTCATTTTTCCGTCGAACCCTTTTTTATATCGAATCTGGATGAAAGGACGAAACGCGGGTGGGAGGAGGTAACGGCTAGCCAAACAAGTGGACTAAGTTGTGTATGTGCATCGCTGTCCCACGTAGGCGCGACGTAGGTGTTAACCTCAAAAACTCGTCAATTTTTCATGAGCATCTTCCCGATCGCGCGTCCACCGGGAATGGCCCGCCGCCGGTGATCAACTCCTCCTTCACAAATCCCCTTTTTGTTATTTTAGGGCGTCGCTGTCCCTCTCCGGCATGCTCGAATAATTTCACGCGCGCGGCTTTAAAAGCTCTCCCTCTCCGACGAGATGCCATCCTCAACGACGAGGTGACCGATGCGACAGCTTGCGCCACCCCCTTACGCGCCTTGCCCCACACCCACCTAGTCGAGCGTGTTGCACAGGAAATACTGCCTCTAGCGGAGAGCGAGGGAGGAACCGCCGGAGGACCGTCTCCGGAGGAGGAGCGAGTGTGTCAAATCCACCAAGTGCCTTAATTCCAGGGCCTGGCGACCCGCTGCTGACACCGGCACGATTATAAACGAGCGACATCGCGAAAACCGAGCGCTGCAACAAGGTGCCGCTGATCGCGATCAAAATCGCCTGCCGGATTTCGATCGGTTCCTGAGTGGCCACAGGACGACTGCCCACTCCTGCGGACTCCGTCACCGCCCGCTGCTCGCCGCCGGTGCCCGCCTCCTAACTGTCTGTTGAGTGGTCGCCCAGTCGGTGGCGCCAATGGACAGTGCCAACCGACAAGCGCCCGATCGCCATCAGCTCGTCAAGTAATGCAGCAGCAGCAGCAGAAGAAGAACACGTCCACGCTGACAACGCTGTAACGGCGTCCGATTGTTCTTCTCATCTTCCCGCCGTCGGCACCTATCCACTGTTGAGCCGCTCGTGGTTATGCTTTTTCTCCCCTCACCCTCCGACTCGAATCATATGACGTTCACATGCGGGCTCCTGATCTGATCCGCAGTTCAACTGTCCCTCTCCTATCGCTGCTGGTCCTCCTCCTCCAGCCGCTTATTTGGGCGGTTCCCCTCACAGCGATCCACGGCACCGGCAACTACCGTTGCCCCGCGGAGTGCTCCTGTCTGGACACGTTTGTAGACTGCAGCCGTCGGAAACTGCAACGAGTTCCGGAACCATTGCCACGATGGACCGAGATTCTGTGAGTCGCCCCTTTGTGCCCATTGTCCTCGATGCTTACTCTCCGTGTGAACAGGGATCTCAGCCACAACCGGATCGACCGCGTCGATGGGAGTCTGTTCCGAGGGTTGGATCAGCTCAGCTCTCTGTAAGCTCCGACTTGCTCCCACATAAATCACCTCCGATTTAGTGACCTCAGCGACAATCGCATCGAATACATCTCCAGCTCGGTGTTCGAACACACGCCGCGACTGAGCAGCTTGTAAGTGTTTACTGTAACAGATCTTATCTCCGACCACTCGCACTACGTTATGATGCATGTTCTTGATCGTCGAGAGTTGCTGAGAAAACACCACCAAAGGGCCGTTTTCCAACAATGACTAATCTCGGATTAGGGTCTGTCTTATTTAGCCATAGATCCCGGTTATGGCAATCCGACCATTAAGCCCAGTCTCTTCCACAGCTTTGGCTACGGTAGGTCGTAGATCTTATCATGATAAATCGGCATTACTTCCGCCGATCGCTATCGTTTTGATCTATCTAACGCCACAATAATTGAAATCATTTGCATATCCTCCATTCTTGTAAACTTTCCTTCCCTCGTGGGCCGTCCTTCTGGCTACCGTATTCTCGAAAACAAATTAACGCCCGGAAGCCAATTGACCTTGACCAAATGCCACCGCGGAAGACGAACTCTGTTGCAGCGTGGCCCGGAAGAACCGGCTCTACACCCTTCCGCTCGGCCTGGAGACGTTGCATCTGGAGCGGCTTGATCTGTGAGTGCTTAATGTGTGTGTCCGCTGTGAATGAATCCACGCGACGCGCGAATCGACTTGAAGGCCACTGCGAGAGCGTTTTTTTCGCGGCACATAAACCACGCTGGAGCCTAACCAAATGGCAGGTGCCCACCGCGTTAATGACGCATGCGATGAGGAGTCAACGACGACGCGTCTTTGGCTCGGTGGCAACCTCGCCGAAAACACGACTCAGAAGGGCGGGATTCACTAAATAGGAATTGAACCAGTCAAAAGTCATTAGATTGCTGCTTGCTACAGTATGGAAGCCTGAGTCCCGTAGCTTTCTTTGAGGATTTGAACCACCGTGGTCTGGTTCCAGAGACCGTGCACCTTGTTTCCAAACTGTCTTTGCGCACGATGGCCCTAAAACAACAAGAACCGCATTTTTTCTGCAGATTTTATCCACTTAAAGGGACTTTCCTTCCCTTACTATCTTGACCACCGACCCCCACTGACCGCTCCCATTTTCAGTCGGTCGAATCGCATCCGCAACATCTCCGTTAGCGACATTTCACGCATCTGCGTGGCACAACATGCCGACCTGAGTCGTAACGACATACACTACTTCCCGCCGGTCGCCTACGCCGCACCGTGTCGGACGGGAAAACTGTACGTGTTAACATAATCCATAAAAACTCACAATAAAAGTCGGGAACGAAAGGTTACGATGCTTATTTGCATCCTTTTGGAAAGGTTACGACGGGATGCGCTCGCGCTATCTCCATTTTGACGTAGAAGCACGAGAGCTCCACGAGGAAGTGTCGCCGAGCACACGGGCACGGAGCACGGAAGCCGCGATAGCCGGCGACCTTTAACCCGGGTTACGTGAGTTAAATGAGTCTAAAATTAGACTGTGCCAGTGGAGTGTTGTCTCTGTTGCCCTTTGCGGTCGGAGACAACGGAAACGACACGGGTCGGCCACAATCGTTTTAGAGGCGTCAACAAATGTGTTATAAGCTCCTTATGCGATTTAATTAATATGGATAAGACACATCCAGTGCTTATCACGGAGGAGGTCCCAGAGGAACAGACTTTGAGACCATAAATCGAAGCAAAAAAAAGGAAAAAAGATGTTTTCCAACGCGGCCAAAGTGCAACAATTTATTGGCTCGAACATCGCAGAGGAGAGGTTCTTTGCCTGTTGGTCTTTCGATTCATCGTGTTTGTCGCCTTTAGGGGACGCCATTTAATTGCCATTGGTTACTGTATCGGATGGAGAAGATGTCGAATGAATAAATAGGCAAAAGAAAGGAAGATATCTATACAGCATGTGTAATAAAAAATTGGTCAAACATAATTTGGAATATCCACCCAGATTGCATAGAAATAAGGCTGGAATTTACTTCTGTTTACAGCCTACAGAATCAGCTGGCTCCTAATATGGGTTAGAAATCAAAAGGGCTTTATTTTATGGACTTTATCTTTTAAATTTAAGCGATCCTAAACGGCGATACAAACATATATTTTCCAGAGATCTCGCACATAACAAGCTCTTCCACCTTCCCGCCACCAGCTTCTCCGTTTTTCGCCACCTAACCGCCTTACGTCTCTCCCGAAATCGCATCGAATCCATTGAACGGAACGCATTCCATGGCCTAAACTACCTCGTATCCATGTAACGACATACTGTAGATAGACAGAGCTAATCGGAAATGTTCAGTGACCTCTCTCGGAATCGGTTACAGTCGATTCAAACGATGACCTTCACAACGCTGGTGTCGCTGGAAACACTCACCTTCCACCGGAACGTGCTTACCACGCTGGATGACGGTGCGTTCTGGGGTCTGGACAAGTTAAAGTTGCTCAATATATCTCATAACCACTTGAACATGGTAGCAGACGGATGGCTCTACGGTCTTACCTTCTTAGATAAGCTGTAAGTACTTCACAAATGTCTTGGAACACCGGTCTACACATTCCTTTTAGGGATTTATCACATAACCAGATCTCTCAATTAGATTCCTCGGTGTGGAGCTACACAACACACCTACAGTATCTGTTGCTGGACAACAACAGGTTGCGACGGCTCCGCTCAAGGTCGTTCAACGGGCTGAAGGAGCTGAAATATCTTCAAATTTCTAATAATGACCTCGATTCGATAGACGCTAACGCAACTTTCGGACTCAGTGCCTTGGAAGAACTGTAGGTGTTCGTCCGACGTCCCCCTTTTGAGCTTCTTTGCAGAGATCTCTCGTCCAATCGAATGGCTTTCTGCATCGAAGACGAACTCGCCTTACAACACGTCAACTTGCCTCACCTGAAAGTATTGAAGTTCACGAACAACCGCATTCGCAACATTCCCGTCAGCGCGTTCTACAACTTCCCTAACCTCAAGGTTCTCGACTTGTCAGACAACCCCATTTCTACCATTATGGAGGGCGCGTTCGACCCCTTGCAGCTCGAAGAATTGTAAGTGGCGCTTTTCGGGGCTATGTTAGGGGTTATATCGTCTAGGTACATAAACACTAAACTTCTAATCTGCGACTGCAAGATGGAGTGGTTCGTTGTCTGGATTCAGGACTATCCAGAGCTGTCCAGAAACGTCCATGCGTTCTGCGAGTATCCGGATAAACTTAGAGGATTTGAAGTGAACGAAGTGAAGTTGGAAAGCTTCGTTTGTGGTAAGTACCACGACAGAATTAATATATCAACGCTTTGACGTTAAAACAAGAAATTAGTGTGCTCTAACTATCAGTAAACCAGCCTACTTTTTAAATGTTATAGATATGGTAGATATTGATGTCTTTACCTAAAAGTACAACCAGTCGCAGTGGAAGTCATATAATTGTCCTTTAACTGTGCAATTTAGGAGTCTATTTTGAACCATAGAGACCCACCGCATATCGAGACCCACCACAGTTTGCTCTGTTGAGCTTCCCATACCTGTAAACACCTTTATGTGACGCACGTGACCAAAGCTACGGCGAAGCTACAAAACAGCCACAAAGAAATACAAGCAGTGAAGACCAAAACACTGGGACAGCATGCTACTCTCATTAAAAACTACTCATAGCCTACGCAATGGGAAATTTAACGCCCTGAACTTATTTTTTGGCACAAGGCCAACATATCTTTAGATAACACCTTCTTTGACAGATAAACAACCAATACTGCTATCAGTTTTTTGGTGCAGCTGAACTTCTACTGCGCAAGGGGCTACCCTACTCCTTGAACGGACAAAAATCACCTCGGTTGGGTGTAAACAGTATCTGGTTACATAGACACTTTATTTTTTACAACCACAAATTGGGTGGGGGGTTAAAATTTTATAAGATCCCCGTTTATAAAATTTTGAAATGGAGCTGGAATTTTACATCAGATTCCTATACTTCACACTGTTAATTATGTAGGTGCATATTCAACTGTTCTTTGACCTGTTTCATTTGACTACGGTATCCTTATCTTCAACCAAGTTTTAACATGCCACACAAGCCACATATACAAAGCCAAAGGCATCACATGCTTTACATCAGTAACCATATCTGAGAACCGATCTTCTATTCAGTAGCCATAGATGTCTCACCCCTTTGCAGAACAAAAATCCCCTCGTGTCGTCATCAACACTCACCCCGCTTCGGTGCCCAACGGTCTGATGGGCGGGGAAGCACTTTTGGAATGCGCCGGCGAAGGAGCTCCCCCACTGGCGGTGTACTGGCAGGCCTACCACAACGGTCGTTCCCGCGTGATAGGGCAAGATGCCAGCACCACCATCGATACGAAGTCGAGCAAAGACGTTAATGGTAATTAAGGTTCATAGATCGCAAGATGGCAAGCTGCGGTGTGGCCAGTAATTACGCGAAAACATGTGTTGATATGATGTTGTCTTAAGTTATGGAGCTAAGTAGCTCTCTTCTTTCACGAGCCTACTGTATAGAACACATCTTTTGAAACATCAAAGATTAAGTTACTAAGCCGTAAACACCATAAATCTGTATTTTGATGAAGAGACACGTGAACGGCGATTCGGTCACACTGAACTCTCCTAGAACAGTCAGAGCCACAGTGGCTCAATCTAGAGTCACAACCCATTTCTACGGGCAGATTCACTGTAGCCAAATTTTTATCCCAATCTCCTGTATGTACAAAGCTGATTGCATCACCAAAACACGTTCAGGCACACACGAGTACATCTACAGTAAACTTCGGCTGCAAGACTTGGTCAAAGACGACGACGGCGCCTATTACCAGTGTCTCGTGCAGAATCACTACGGCACGGGCTACTCGGAGCATGCTCTCCTCAATGTCCGCGAAAAGCCGCGTATTCTGAACAAGCCGAATCACGTCGTCCTTGCGCCCGGCCAGAACGCACACTTCACATGTTCGGCGACGGGAATCCCAAAGCCGACGATCAAGTGGAAGAAGGACAACGGTTACGACTTCCCTGCAGCGCAGGAACGCCGTCTCCACGTCCACGTGCAGCACGACGACGACATCCTATACATCACGAACGTGTCGCTTGCAGACGCAGGCGTCTACACGTGTCAGGCCACCAACGAGGCTGGCCATATCTCGGAGTCAGCGTCACTGACTGTTTTAGGTATGTGTTGGGGTTTCGCCAGAGCTGGTATCTGGAGCGGGCTTCGCAGTTGACCTAGAACATGATCTGCTTTTTCGCTATGTCACTTAGGAGGCACTTCGCATCCAGAAGCAGGATTAGCCAAGTTCCGCACTTTAAGATTCAAAAGCATTATTCCAAATAGTTCTGGATAATTAGAATTGAGTCCGCATTATAGGGCCGGCAATCGTCTGGGTCCTGACGCGAGTTCAGAACAGACCAAGTGCAGACCATGTTCGACTAATTGGAGCCGACTGAACCGGGTCCGGATAACAGCTCTAGTTGAGGGTCATTGGAGTAGGATTGGCCAATAACGCACACGACGTTTTTCCGATTTAAAAAAGGGATTAAAATGAGTTTCCGAGAAACGTTCTACTCGTTGTTTTCTGAACACTGCTCTCTAAAATCTGGTATTAAGTTCTTTTGATAAGCCTGAAGAAAAGGCCCTGTGCGCTATTGGCCAACCCAGGGTGGGAGTGGCGGGCCGGTTCTCCACACGTAAGTGCCACGCACGTGTCTCCACTCATTTTCTGTTCGTGTTCCACGAGTGCCATTTGTGCTTTCTGCAGAGTCGACGTTCGGCGAGTTGTTAGATGACCGGGTCGCTCCGCTGGACGGCAACATCAGCCTGGACTGCAGCTTCGCGGCGACGCCGACACCCACCGTCCGCTGGCTGCACAACGACCAGCCACTCGATGTGAGCAGCAGCACTCGATTGAGCACGGAGCGCAATTTGCAATTGCTCGTAATTTCGCAGGTAATTCGCGCGCTGCAGAAGAGGCGGTGCAGATCATATCGACGTCGTTTTCCTCGTTTTTTTTTGTCACCTTTTTGCGCACAGGAATGGAACATGCAATCACTTGTTGTTTCGCACGAGACAGAAGAACCAGTGTTGTATTGTGGTCTGAAATTTCAAGTGATCTGGCAAAAGGCCACGTTTATCAGAAAACCTCTGACTTTCACCGATGTGTGTCCACTTTCTGTGCACCGGGAAAGGACCGAGTCATTCCAAAACAGCTTCGATCATGAGAGCAGATACAGCCTCTACAACGTCTGTTCATCATTTGTTCTTTAGTTAAATGAAAGCGACCAGGGCAATTACACGTGCCAAATGCTCATCGGCTTCCACGTGCTCCGCTCGAAGACCGTGTATCTGAGAGTCGAGTCACCCGAGCCTCCAGAGGAGGCGCCCGACTCTCCACCCTGCTACCTTTATGCTTTTGTCGTTTTCTCTGTAATAGTCTTGTCCCTTCTAGTCTTGATCATCCGCTTCTTGTGTCTCAAGCGCTGTAGTCCCTGCTGTGCCAAGGAACGGAGGTGATGTGCAATACCGAAAAGATTCTAAGTCTAAAGATACCGTGTGATTCTGTGATCTCTTCTCGTACAAATGTATTATTTGATCGTTGCTCAATGGTTAGTATATTAGTAATAAATCAGAGATTTTAATTCAAAGACGAAGTATGGCGTGGTGGAATAACCTAAGCCTAGCCTTCGTATGGAACGTTGATTGGGAGGACAAGTCGGTTAGTTGTTTGAACTGGGGCATTCGTCGAGGTGACGTCACTGAAGTCAAGGGAATAGTAATGCTTTCCGATGTGAACATGTATCACTTACGGAGTCATGACGATTTGCTCGACCACCTCGTCAACAAGGAAATATTTGCTGACCAGATCTCTGAAAAAAGAGGATCAGAAGGGCTTTAGTGAGCTTTGACCATGTCGGCGCACGGCAAACTCGAGGGATAGCACAAGGTTTCATAACTTAACTTAACTTTTATTCCGCTTCATAGCCATTACGACTAGCGGATCACTAGCGGATAAATGCGTAACAGAGACAGAGTACAATAGACACACATTTGAAAGAGCAGACTTCATTTCTGGACGATCCCTGAGAAACGAGTTTGTCGATAGCGTCGCTCGTTAGGTTCCCGAAGCGTTCCACATCTGCTGTTTCATCGTTGGAGGCATCCAACCGGGCGGAAGAAGCTGATGTCGAAGGCGGTTAAGTGACGGATTTTGGGATTCTATTGTTGTGAGAAGCTACTGATGTGGTCGCGACGTCGTTCCGCTGCTCTTTAAGTTAGCGGTTGACCTCCGTTCTCTAAATGTTAGCCCCGGCTCCCAGAAGGAGTGGACCTAGGGATGCCGTAGTTCCCGCCGCCAACAAGAAGGTTTCATGACCCTTGGAAAATATTATTTTATGGACAAATACTGAAAAAGCCTTCCGATTCCGACGTATCGCTTAAGTTTTATAATACTTGCGATATATCCTATCGGGAATAAAAGGAATAAAAAAATAGGTTAAGGATAGTGCTTTGCGATATGAACAGAAATCACCTACGGGGTTACGAGGATGTCGGTTCCCCAGCCTGCAGCTGCGTTGACTTCGGCGATACTCAGGGGAAGGTCATAATCAGTGTCTATGAGAAACTCATTTGAGTCTGCAGCTGCGTTGATTTTGGGGATGCTTGTGGAAAGGTCACGGGGACTGGGTCTTATGCTCTTCTCCAGCTTCTGCAACGCAACGACAATCGTCCATCTCCCCCACTGGCCACTCACCGCGTTATACGCCATTTTCTCATCGATTGCCTCCTTGTTCTTCTGATAAATTTCGTTCCAGTACTTGCGGAGGGGCTCGGACGCCGCTTCCTTGTAGGCCGCGAAGATTCTGGCGAATTCGTCAACGTCCTGCGGGGACATGTCAGTATTCTGAACAGAACAGCTCTGGAAGAGGTGGGCAGACGGTTAGATACCTTCTTGAAAAGTTGCTTGCTACTGAACCCGGCTTGCCCGTCCATGGAAGTGACGCAGAGGGCCGAGGCGAGAAGGACGCCGAAGATGACGATCGTTTGCATGATGGAGAAGACTAAAAGGATTGACAGTCACAGGTCTCGTTTCCAGTGTATAAATATTATCCCCGTCGACATCGCCCTTTTATCAAGGGCAAGGTCCTCTCTGACGGTTCCTATGCAAATCCAATCGATTGAGAAATCGTATACTTCTGCGTGCGACCGTTTTTCGTGTCAAATGTCAAAGGCGTAGGACGACACAAGTGGTAGACAGGAATCGCAATAATTCCCAGAGCGTAAGCGTAAAAAAGTAACATGGGACCAAAAGATCTCGGGACCTACATTGGCTGAATAAAGAGGTAAAAGAAAGAAAAATCCAAAGCTGTTGTTTATGGCAACATCGCATCGAAAGCAAGAAGACAAAAATGTTGGAGAGCTCGTAGCAACCGTTTTCCAGAATTCCTTTCCATGCAAAGGCGCTCCGTCGGGACCTACAAGATTCGAGAAACAGCAGAGCGAAGCCAGTAAACAGCATAAAGTCGGTAGTAGACGCATCGTTTCACCAATGCGCTCAGACGAGAACACTGGATATTTATGCAGTCCCAGTTGCCATCGCCGTCTGCACTCTTATCAGCCAGCTACCGTAGATTTTCTGACGCACAGGCACCGTATGCTCTTTTGTTTTTACGTCTGTCCAGTTATTAGCGTACTTAACCTAAGGAGACGAACTTTGAGCTCTAGAGGTATTCTGCCTATCCAAAGCAGTGAACAGTCGAGACAGTCTGCGTCTAGACCTAGCGATTCTCTATATAATAATTCTCTCTATCCTATCCCAACCTTCAATACGATCACGAGGAATCTTTCTTTACCGAAAAATTTTACCGATTTTGATCTGGATTTTCGCCCTTTTGCCCTTTCGCTCTTTTTTCTTTCGCTGCTTTGTCTAGGTGCCCTTTCTCATTTTACAATCATGAATCATTGATGACACGAACGATTTCGCCTTTTTCTAAGCGCCACGAGGTACGCCCATCGCCTGAGGATGCAGCTCGCCGCAAGATGCTCATCAGAGTGGTTGAAGTGCAACGCAGTGCGAGGTCGGCTCTCGCCGACTCGTGCGTCCGCGACAGCAGCCTACCTCCATCATGTCCCCGATCGTCCCCTCTGCTTCCCTTTCTTAATAAAGTCTCTTGTTACATCGATACGAGTATCTGACCCCATCTCTACACCATGGGCTTCGAATAGAGGAATTCGGGTTTACATTCCGTAACGTTCCACATCAAGGACATCAACCAACGTTACACAGGCTTAAACAATACACCAAAGACTGCAGGAGAAGATAAGCAGCGTCTAAATGAGAGTGTATGACCTGAGAGTATGACCCCCATCATCAGTTACTGTTCTCCGAGAGCCTTGACTTTTTTCCCGAACTCTATGTAGACGGAATGGCCCTGTATCATTATGCACTATATAAATTAAATTTCGTAGCTGTGATCAATTCTCATTTGTGTTTCCTAACAGTGTTTTATTGCGGTGTCGCTGCAGTGTGCACAGATCTCGCAATAAAACTATGTGTACTTGGTGATTGCTATTCTGGAATCATCGACAGAAAGAGATAATTGCAATACTAATGTCTTCTTGTGTTTACTGCGCAGCCAACGGTACCAAGCGACCGTCCCGTTATCAGTTCATTTGTGATTTGACTGTTCTACGTAAAAGACATAGCAATGTGACAAATGCTGACATCATAGCGCGCTTGGGAAGAACAGCCCTTAGAAGATCAGCAAAAAACCGTGATTTTTGTATTGGCTATCGCTGCCATATGATGTTCTCCTAGATAGGAGCATCTGACGAGCAGGGAGACGGAGATCGACCCATATGACCGCTGGGTGGAAGCTAAAAAAAAGTCGGTAAAAAAGATCTCTTTTTCCCCAGAGAAGAACGCATTAAGGGATTGCCTAGTTTCGTCAAAGACATGGGACGACATTGGTATTAGCACCAATGGAATTTGCCTATCCAAATTCGGTCATCAAAAAATAATGATATACGTCTCCTATTCAGAAGCTCTGTAAGGAATTCGAACCCATGACCTTGGTATGTCTTCATTGAAGCACTATGCGCTAACCCAATGCACCAAAGGAACATTATGTATAGTCAATAGATGGGGCTGCTTCTGCAAGTTATTTTTAGGGGAGAATGACTCTGTTTTAGGTGTTACAGTGGAGAGCATGATGACTGTGCAAATCCCAAACCACTTTACATTAGAATGGTTCATTTACTCGTTAACATTTACATTTACGCGTTCATTTACGTTTTAACTTTTCTTAGATTCATTTGACGTCACGACTACCGAATTCACTAAAGCCGTAAATTTAAAAAGATCATGTCTTGAAAGAGCAGACTTGTCAATCAGTGCACACTGTCTATGTCCCTTTGACGACCAATTCGTCCTTCCGTCGACTTATCATGTCTACATCGGCTCGCTTACATCCTAATCACTGCTACTGAGCCGCCACATTGTCGCTACCGAATCCATAAAAAACTATGCCCTTACAATGCCTTTGTAATCTTCTCTGACCACCTTCTTGGTCTTCCCCTCACAGAACGAAAGATTTTAAGTCCCGACTATGTTCGACTAGGATACACAGCCCACACTTGAGCCCATTGTATTCTTAGCCTTTATTCCCATGCTTGCTTAATCAGTTGTTTGAATTTTGTCGAGCCGCCGACGGCTTACCCCCGTGTGTATCTTATCACTTTCGCGGCTATAAATGAATCACGACGTAGTTGAACAAAATGATCGATTCGTCGTCGACTGTTCACTGGCCCTGCTCGATAAGAGTGTGAGGAGGGTATCGTCCATTACGCGTCGTCGGTCATGCTCTCGTACTACACGATCTTCATTCTCTGCTTCTCAGGTACGTCAACCTTACTGCTAGCTACTTCCTACTAGTATCTTGTCCAAAACGTGAGACTCATTTGTTTTGCTCGGCGGAAAGGGCAGCAGCTGGAGACGGACCGAATGAATCATAGGGGGCCTGTTTGAAATGCCCAAATGTGGCGGAAGGCGCAGAGGCGATGCGATCGATGTCGCCTTAAGTCAGTCAGTGTGATCGATGCGTGGTTATGTTCTATGTCATTTCTGAAGCCTTCCGTACGTAATCTCGTGTCCTAATATTCTCTGTTTAAAGTGTTCCTTCAAAAAAGAGTTATTAAAAAGAGTTATTTCTAATTTCCTGTTATGTGTTGACCCCTTATACAGGTTTCCTCTATTTCCCGTTATTCAGCATTTTTGGGAAGTCATGCAGTTGCGCTGACTCAGGTGCCGACGGCCATGAATCAGAGAACCATAGCGTGATTCACTGAAAAAGCACACCAACACTGAGCAAACTTTAGAAACGTTTTCTGTAAGGGCGGGCGCCTTCTCCATCACGTACAAAAATAGTCTGGCTCAAGACGGCGAAGACAAAAAAGGGCAAAAAAGTGAGTAGCCGGCGGTGCGAGATAAGTGTCCTACGTGACTGGATACAGCGATCGCGAAAAAGCCATTTAGGGTCAAAGTCAAAGGGCGGGAAACAGCAACAAGTCCACCCCATTTATGACTCTGTTTTAGCCTGCTCTGCACTAGTGTGCATTACGTGCTATGGGGACTCGTGTGCAGATGCGAACAAGTGGGTCAAAGAGAACTGCCCACCCGACGTGACGACGTGCTACACGTTCAGGAACGAGCATAACAAAGGTGGGTGATCTATGTGATGTTGAAGGAGCCTTTGCAGGGAGATTAAACTGCTTGTTCGGTTTCTTTGATCAAGTAAGGTTCCTGTAAGACATGACCTAGCCTGTGACTTCACTTCCCTATTTTCCACGCTCTTGTTTGTTTTCGAGAACTGGAACCTATTTTAAGACCCTCCTCCTGTTTACACGTTTCCAATTACTGTTTTTATGCTGCTCAAGAGTCAGTTAACTCGGATTGTTGTTTAGCCATGCGGAAGAACACGCTTCGCCAAAAATACACTGACGTTTGTTTGTCCTTTGCCCGATATAGCTTTTTAGGACTCGGTTGACCTTTGTTTGATTTTCGTCAAAAGGTGGTGTTCTGTAAGCTTAGGAAATAGACCTGAAGGTGCCCCTTTTCCTGTTTAACTCCAAGTGGAAATTCCTGGCGACATCCGTTACCCTATTTTCTTGTAAGTGGGCGTATTAAAAAGTTAACATTTCTAAAACGTGTTACATATGTCTAGATATCTCGTCCTTTTAAAAGCATTACCTTAATTTCTATTGTTCCAATTATCTCTCTTTAAATTATATTCAACTAGGTCACTCTAATCCTATTCATTTCAGTTTACAAGCGAGGTTGTGCGACGGAAAAGTGCGAAAATCGGAAAAGGCTATGCTCCGAGTGCGACTCGGACAACTGCAACGGAAGGCGATCGAACCCGCTGGCGAACTATCACGGCGGAGGAGGTCTCTGGGACAAGTCGACCGCGGGCTTATCCACGCGAGTAACAGTTCCCCTTGCAGCCGCTCTTACTTTGACAGTTTACGCCCTAATTTAAGTGATGAAGTTTCGCATTTCGTTTGCTATCCAAAACGTCGTTCAATTAAAGAATAATTGATATTTATTATTATGCAGCGGCCAGTGGTGGTGAAGGACAGTAGAGGCGAGCGGGGGCACGAAGTCACGAACTTCCGACGAGCTTGTTGATAAGATCCTGAAGAGGCGCAAGTTGCTTCTGCTCGATGAGCTTGAACTCGCTGACGAAGAGCACGAAATGCTTGAAACTCGTGTTGAGGTGCTCGATGGCCTTGAGCTGCTCGATGTAGTCGAAGTGTTCCCGGTAGATGTGCGCGTATATCCGGAAAAGTCGCTTCATGATCGTCTGCGCGACCGTCATGAAGTTGGCCGGGAAAGGCTTTCCTAAAAGCGACCTATGAGCGCAATGGACATGTAGATAGGGTTACCAATCTGTGAAGGAAAAGAAGACTCGTCGTCCAGCTGCTCTTGAACCCAGGTCATCAAGTAGTCGACGTATTCCGGCGCAGAACAATGTATCCTCTTATGGCCATCGGACCAGTAGTACTCGTATTTGGGGCCAGCACACATCTTGGGGCACGTTCCGGACGTGCACTTCTCGGAGATTGTGCCGTAAAGCATGCATGTTTGGTTGAAGAAGTCGACAACTGGAAAAGGGAACAATGAACGAAGACAAATTGTTGCCGGAGCTACATTCGTGGTTCATAGCTCAAGTTGCTCCTGATCTTTAGGTCACGTAAACTGGATTTCGAGTACCCGTCTCTCATTATGAGTGTCAACAACAAGCTGAGATAAGCCTATTGCACTTGGGAACAGGAGTGATTAAAATTCTAACGCTTTACCGCAGAAACTACTTATCCCACATAACATATAAGCCCTTTCTCCGAAGATTAGGATATGCAAGCAAGCAGTCTTGATCCCTTGCGCTAAAAGCTAAGATAACACCACTATGCTAGTTTAGAGTGTGTCTCGCTCCCATGGAAACATGATACTCCTTTTGTTCACCGAAAAGTTTACATTGCTCATTATTTCTGCTGCGGTGCGGAGCTCCCCCAATAGTGACTCATACTTCAAGTTCTGATCTCCACACATCAACTAAATTGCTTTGTTTTGTTCCCGTCTCCCACTATTAGCGGCCAACTGTGCTGCAACAACAGACCAAAGTAAGTCCATTGCACTGAGGTAGCGTTATGAGGGCAGTCGTCTTAACGCGGACGTCGTGTTTTTCGTTTTGGAAAACATAAAACGTGTTGACCTTGTGCTATAAGAGCCGCAGCACAAAACATCACACAAGAGGTCGGAAAAATCATTTAAAAAATTCCAGAAAATCGAACAATCGACCACAACGTATTGCATGCTAATTCAGCTGGCACTAACTGGCTTTGTACTCCCCATTGACTGTCCGTCGTCACTTAAAAAGAAGGAAACATACAACTAACATGAGTGGACCCCACTTCCACTAAAAATACGATATTCTTCTTTTTCACCTGAGGAGTGTACACAGGAGATTTTTTATGTCACAGGGACGCAGTCCACAAGATCTCCCACCCCAGATCTGTGTAACCCCGATTTCAGCTCCCCGAAGAACAACTGTCGTTGCAGTTTTGCATTCCAAAGTCTTTGCTAGCCTTTTAGCTCGATGTCAAGTGTCAGTCATCTTCCCTATATCCACCACAGCGGTCTTTCGATGAAACAAGTGTTATGAAAACAGTTGAAACATGCCCATCGATACAGGTGTGCCTCTAGGTGGATGACACAAACCGATCGATGCGTCTACAATGCACATCATCGGCTGATAAGACCGCATACCCGAGTTGGTCATGGGATGACTAGTCCATAAATCAACAGAAAAATGACTAATTCGGCCAGCTCTCTTTCTCTTTCCGACGGAAAATCGAAGGAACGTACTGTTTACAGCGATCCACTCGTTCAGGTCCTCGCCTTGAGGAAGTTTGACGGCTTCCCTGAGATTTCCACTTCCCAGAGTCGAAGAGGCATGCTTAAGCAGTTCGGTCTGTTTGATGTCCAGCGCGCGGCGCCGCATTTTGAATGTGGTGTTGTTGTTCATCTGCGGGCTGAAAGCGAGTTCGGAGTGTCTGGAAAGGAAGGGGACCACGGCAATTCAGCGACGGGAAGGAACACATGCAAAATGGCGAACGGCTAGCGGAAGAGGAGAGGAACAGCAAATTACGTGCAGCGAGCGAGACGTCTCTGTAGAGTCACTTACATTAGGTTTAAGATCCCTGTCATATCTGCAAAGAGAGGTGTTGACGAAGGGGCAAGTGGTGGCAAGGTGACTGGCTAAGCGGTATGGAATCGACTTCGAACGAGCACAGATGGAGGCTGACGTGTTGTTTTATTTTTTTTTTTGGACAATTTTACTCACACGACTTCAAGGGCGACAACGACCAGCGACAAATCAATCATTCGACTCAGAAGCCTCGGTGACAAGCGGCGAACACCTTGATCACGGACCGCTCGCGCGCGCCACAAGGAGTCTGCGGCTCCTCCACTCACTGGCCTGCTAGCATCTTTCATTTTGAAAGAGAACGTGACTCGAAATCAAACATATAATTAAACATGGTGGAAGGAGCAATGTACAACAACACATTAACTTGCAGTCCTAGATCATACAACATTTAGTAAACGGTCACATGTCAGTAAATTAAAATCAGTTAAAGAATGGTCTTCTCGCCACCGCCACTAGGACGAATCAGAGAAAATAGTCAGGAGTGCGCCGGGTGACGTGTGGCTCGCCGCGTCGAGGGGCCGGATCGAATTGTAAGAACGAGTATTTCAGTTCGTCATCAAGCTCAACCATGGCAGCCTGGTTGCCGCAGCGGTAACAGTAGTTTGGAGCTGAGAAGACCGTCACGACATTGCGGTCATGACACCAATTGTAACCCTGCAAAGTAGCCACGGTGAATATGCCTGCGGGCGGGAACGGAACTTACCTCCATTACAAGCTGATGAGCACGAGAGATCAACGTTAAACCGTTAGAATGATTAAATGTTTCAGAAATATCCTGACCAAAGGTGTAGCCAGCGCCTCGAGGGGAGATGCCCCATCCGCCGCGGTCATCAGGATCGGACCAGAGAAGGTCGCACATAGGTCCTAAAACATGCGATTTGCACAAGCTAGTTCTGGATCTGAGCATGTTTACCTTCGTGAGGCACTTCCTGCAGGCGCTCGAGACCTCGGATGTGGTCGAGTGTGTCGATGGAAGGGGAGAGACCTCCGTGAAGACAGAAAATCTGACCGTCGACCAGAGCAGTTAGGGGAAAGTAGTCAAAGAGATCCGTGAAATATGTCCACACTTTCGAATTTCCGTACTTTCTCAAGCACTCATCGTAGAACCCGTAGACTTGAGTGATTTGGCGAGATTCGTGGTTTCCACGCAGGATGGTTACTCGTTCCTTGTAGCGGACCTGAAAGAAGAAGGAGGTGAACACCAGCGCTTCATTGAGCTCAATTTACCTTCAAGCAGACTAGCAGAGAGACTGTTTCCACGCTGTAGTATCCGCGATCGACGTAGTCACCCATGAATAAATAGTTGGTGTCGGGCGACTTGCCTCCCATCTCGAAAAGCTCCATGAGGTCATGGAACTGACCGTGGACATCTCCGCAGACTGTCACGGGGCACTTGACTTCCTGCACGTTGGACTCGTTTCGGAGGATCTCGCGAGCCTGCAATCACCGTCGAATTAGATCAACGCCTAGCTTATTTTCATACCTTATCACAGAGAGTTTTGACTTGATTCTCAGTGAGCTGTTTGCACTCGTAGAGCTGCTCTATCCACTCGTCGATTTCCTTCAGGCCGTTCCTGTCCGTAACCTCCGGCCGTGTTCCCGGAACTCCTGCCGTCGCCGCGCATTGGTCCATGTCACTGAAATGGAATTAGCGTGTGAGTTCAGCAATTATCGAAAATTGGCGACGCTCGCACTCGTCAGCACAAATTTCACAAACGCGCGTACTTTCATTTTAACTGACTATAGCGTGAAATCATAACACGTCACGCAACGATGCCACAGTTCACGCTTCCTGAATGCGTGGGACAGTCCGCTCGGGACGATAATGGCATGCCACGAATGGAAGAAAACAAAAAAACGTCATCCTGTCTGAGACGTGAGTCACGCCGCGAAATGTCTGAAGACGGCGGTAACGTCTGCCTCCGTCATTTCTCGCAGCAAGGTGAAAGTTAGCGGTGGGTGCAGCTAGAAGGACAGACGCATCACCGAAGACGCATCTCGTGCCAGCAGGAACCACGCAAATCATAAAACAGAAAGACATTAAACAACATAAATAGGCGCGCTTCACGGCGGAACAACGACAACTTTCACAATCGATGCGCCACATCACCTCGACATCCTGCCACTGACAACAGCGACCTATTCCCAAAAGCGAAGTGCAGCCTCGAGTTAGACGGATCCCGATGCTCGGATACAGCCTGAGACTATCGAGGTGCAAGGTGCAGTGCAAGAATCAATCGTCGTCTTTGTCCCGATGGCCTCGCTTCCCGTCCCGTTCCGTTCTTTCACTGATTTCAGCGCTATCCCAGCAGCGAGCACGCGACGCGCCAACGAGCACTATGCGGCGACGCACCCAGTAGCGTGCGGCGGCAATAACGTGATCGGTTTGAGAGGCGCCAATTCGCCCGCCCTCTCGTCGTCTGACCGTAGTGGTCTGCGTATTCTTCTTAGCTGCGAAGGAGCAGTGACGCAGCGCCGCCGCGACTGCTGCCTGCCCATCATCGTTTGAATCGATGCGCGCGCGCGCGTTTCGTGCTCCGAGGGACCGGCGGTGGCTGCGAACGAGAACGACGAACTGAGCGGGGGAGCCAGAGCCGGGCGGCGGATGGCTGGCTTATAAGCCACGGGCCGCCCATTGAAAAAAATCGCCTAAGGAGGCGAGCGCAACGCCGCGGGTGGTCCGGGGTTCCTCTGCACTTCGCACACAGAAAATAGGCAATGCGACAAAATACTCCATCACCGCCGGGGTGATGTTTTATTCGGTAACCACTGATCATGGCGGAGCTTGGTGACGAAACAGCAATGATCAGAACGAACGTCAGCACACACACACACACGTCAACACTTGCGTGAAATACTAAAAGCGACCACGCAGGGTGGCTGCTCGTGATCGTGGCGGACGTGAAAAGAACGTCGAACACTTGCAAATCGCCGATAATCCTCAGGCGGCTCCCACAACGACTCAACAGACCACAATGCGCGGCAATCGGCGAGGAGCAGGTGCAAAGGTGACTCGAAGCGAACTACGGTAGAGGGGACACACGCACGGTTCAAATATTTTCTTCAAGTCATATTTATTTTCTTTGCGCTCGGTGCACCCATTCGAATTGTCGAGCGAATCGACTGTTTGTCTCTAATCTCACTCGCGATGGCGGTCGCATTGCTGCTGCTCGCGCCTCTCCCTCTCCCTTGCCACCGACGACGGCGACATTTGCGGCAAGGAGGAGATGAGCTGCGGGATTATGTGAATTGAATCACAAGATATAGTATGTCTAACCTTGTTGCGAGTCTCATTTCGGCGCCTATCAAAACGGAGCGTTCCTGTGTCACCTTCAAGTGATGCACTTCGCCGATGTTGTGCCATTCCTCCGCTGCACTTCCTGTCTCACAGCTTCGCGTTTCAGGTCTGGGCAACGCCGAGCTTGCGGACCGTGTCCTATGCTCGTGGCTGACAATGGACGAGCCGTCGTCTTCACAACCATCGCCTCCACCGGAAGACCGGGAGTCGCCATCACCTCCGAATGGTGACGTCGCCAAGGATGACGAAGGAGCTTACGATTCCGAGGAGCTCCGATCGTCCATCGATCAGATACAAAGTTCGAAGAGCGAAATCGACCATGTTACCCAGACGGCCACCGTTAGGCAGTCGCCGCTCGCCATTCATCGACAGAGCATTCAAATCCCGAGTTGTTCCGCAACAGAGGTGCCCTTCTCCATTCATGGCGGCGCCGACAGCTGCAGTCTCGTCCTGGTGCGCACCGTCTTCCACCCCGACTTGCTTAATCAGTTGCAAAATGACGATATTCTCCTCACCGCTGACAAGATGTGAGTTGCTCTTCGCTGTTTTCGGGCGCAATTCGTTACGCTCATAATTTTTAGTGATTTATCGGGAATGGTCTACGCAGAAGCGCACGAGGTCTTGTCACAGTTGTTCGCCAGGGGCTCGCCGCTGACAATTGAGGTCATTCCTGCAGGTATGTGTTAATTGAGACTCCTCGCGGAACAAGCCGAAACATGTCACCAGTCTAATTGCTTGCTTTTTGGGGGGATTTTCGCCGCGGGCGAAAGGCTATTTGCAAGTGCAGAACGTGCGAAAAGCGTTAAGTTTGCTGTCTTCTGTGATTTATAGCTCCTAAGCAGAGTGAAAGGCCGCCGGCCAATACATCTTTTGAGCGAATAGGTCATCGGAGATTCGGCCACGGATGGCTGCTTCCCCTTTTGAAACATTTATTTTTTGCCGTGGAAAAGTTGTCCCCAATAAATTATTTATCCTGGTACTTGGTCCCTTAGCCTTTCTGTGATCCCTCTTATTACACTACAGGAAAAGAGCTATACAGTTCTTGTTAAGGAAAGCTAAGTTCGGACATTCGGGAGATCCTAGTGGACAAACGATACCCCGACCTGCAGAGGACGATACGCGACAACGTCTACAAGAAGACCGTACCCTGTAAGGCGCGACGCCTTTGTTTATCTAATAGCAGCGATGGCTTGCAGACACAACACGACCTCCGCGCCCGGGTGAGGTGAATGGCGAGCACTACAATTTCGTCAGTGTCGCTAGGTTCCTCGAGCTGCAAAAGGGTGGACTGTTCCTGGAGCACGGCCACTTTCAAGGTACGTTGAGGGACAGGTAAAGGAAGGTAAGGGTGCACGCCCACTAGCGGCCATAATGGCGCCGGCGGACAGTTCCGCCGTGCATATGTGGTTCGCGCCCGTATCGATTATTTGGGAGTTGTCGATTTTGGTATTTTCGCCGTTTGCTTATCTGATGTAGATATCGGCCACGCAGCTCCGCTACAGGCACTCCTCCAGCAGAGATGCTCTTCCATTCATGTCTTTTTTCCCTGCTTATGGACTGGCGCGCGCGTACTGTATCGATCGCTTGAGTCATGCCGATGAATCGGCTGGTGCTCCGATGGTGGCAACACTCACTCTGTCCGTGTTTAGAACACTTCTACGGAACGCCAAGGCCGGACAATGAAATGATGCAGCACGACTCTAAGGGTCCGCTGCCGCCCAACTGGGAAATAGCCTACTCGGAGCGCGGAGAGAAGTACTTCATCGAGTAAGTCATAAATATCGCCAGTAGCAGATAGGCGGAAACAACTCATAACGACGTTTTAGCCACAACACGAGCACGACGCACTGGGAAGATCCGCGCGACTTGCCTCCCGGCTGGGAGCGCGTCGATGATAGTGAGCGTGGCACGTACTATGTAGAGTAAGTTTATGTCTGCCTTATGCGATTATCTAAAGTATTGATTGTTGTTAAATGCCACGCACGCTAGTATCTGCTTTCTGCCGCTTCTGCCTCGCCGCCGCGCGTTCCTCCTCCAACGCGTCTCTGATAGACAGAACTAATTTCTTTCTGACGGAAAGCTGCCAACTGGATGAGCGACTTGCTAAATCGAGTCGTTTATTTCAGCCATATTAATAAGAGGACACAGTACGAGAGGCCGTCAACCAGTACCGCAAACCTCATCGGCTTACACACCCATCATCACGCCCATCATGTCACGTCGAACGCGGCTTATCAGTACCCCCCGCCGACGGCCACATACCCGGAATCCAACTTCCGAGCGCCGCACGTCAATCAGGCTCGGATGCCGACGAAGGCTCCCGCCTCGATAATGAAGAATGCGTCGGACGTGCATCTAGGCTCGCATTGCTTCACGGCTGATCCGAACATGTTGCGCGGAGAGATGATAACAGTGCACATCATGAAGGGTCCCAATGGATTCGGATTCACGCTCATCGGCAACGACAACACGTCCAGGGAGCCCGAGTTCATCCAGGTGCTCCTGCCACGATTGGTTTTGTACTCATCGACCCTGTTTAGATCAAAAGCATTATCCCCAATGGACCAGCCGCCCTCACCAACCAGCTTCAGCCTGGAGATGTGTTGGTGTACGTAGGAGCTACTTGCATGCTCGGGGCCACGCAAGAAGATGCCTCCAAGGTCTTCGTTTCCATTCCTGTCAACGAACTCGTCACCCTTCAAGTGTGCCGAGGCTATCCACTTATCATCGATCCTAGCAACAGGGTAACTGCCATCCTCCTTACACATGAAACTATGCAGCATCTTAGATTGTCACTGAGAACGTCTACGTATCCACCAACACGTTGGTCAACAAGTCGAGGGATACGGTACGAGTCCGAATCATAAAAGGAACGAACGGTTTCGGCTTCACAATCACCGACAGTTCCCAAGGACACCGAGTCAAGAAGATTGTCGGCTCTGAGCAATGCACGAAGCTCATGGTGGACGACATGATCCTGGAGGTGAACGGCAAGAACATAAGGAACATGCCTCACAATGAGGTGGTCGACTTGCTCAAGAAATTCTCTGTTGGACAGGAAGTCGAACTTCTCGTGAGCCGGGGGACTCCACGACACAGGTGGGTTACTATGTGTTAAATGGAACGTAATAATAAGGTAAAACAAATTTAGGTCAAGAACTCCGACAGCCGCGTTTAGATATGGAGAGCAGCGGTCGACTCCTGTGCCCGTGCTTCCTCCTCGATCGAAGACTCCGGCCCCTCATCCCCCAAGACCTGCGAAGAACGGCCAGATGTATAGAACTTATCAACCGAAATACACTCCCAAGGTACGCGTCAATGCTCACTGAACTCCTGGATTACCTATTCTCCTTTAGACTGCTCGGCCTTACAATGAAGACATCTATGAAAACCTCTCCGAAGCTATGGGCAGTATGAAGGGACTAGGCTTCTCCTCCACTCCCAATTACGTGCCTTTGGCCGCCTACGGTCAGAACAACATGTCCTACGTGACAGTGAACCTCATCGCTAAATCAGGAGGCTTTGGATTCAGGTTGTTTGGTGGCCAGGAGGTAAGAGCCACTTGCAGTGAACTCCTTCAAGACAAGATTCAGACGGGTATGCCCCTATCGGTCGGGAAAATCATTCCCGGAGGCTCTGCAGAAGTGGATGGTCGCATGCTGGAAGGCGACGAACTGATAGAAATCGACGGAGTTAACGTCGATGGCGGATGTCACGAATTCGCCGTCCCGTTAATCAAGAAGGCCGCAGCTGTTGGACGAGTTAAGATCGTCTTGAGGAGGATTAAAGGTATCGCATGAAGAGAGTATTTGGTTGACCTGTCCAACTGTTACAGGCGACGTTCCTAGATCTACATCCCTGCCGGTAGATGCCTCCTTCCCTGCGGCGATGTACGCAAACCCTCCGGCTATGCTCGATCCCTACGACGTGCATCTGATCAGGAACGAAGACGAGGACTTCGGTTGCGTCATCACCTCTCTGCCACACAAGTACGGCTCCACGATCGGTACAGTTCCTTCGTCTGCTGTCATATGGCTTAAATTGACCAATTTAGCCGACATAGTGCCTAACAGCTGTGCGTATCGGAGCGGTCGATTAAAAAAGGGCGACTGTGTCATCGCCATCAACGGAATGCCCACGCTAAACATGGTGCATTCGGAAGTGGTGAACATGATCAAACATTCCGGGCGGTCGGTGGTGTTCACCATTGACCCTAGGGGGGCGACAGACAGATCACATGGCCCGCCACTTGTGTCACCTCACGGAGTCAACATGATCAGCGAGAATCCCTACATGCCCCTGCCCTTAGCTATGGGCGGCCATCACAGGATGTCGCAGAACGAGTTCATGGACGGAGCGCAACCCTCAGAAGTCCGTGCTACCAGCGTAGGGAACGGCTACGGCCTCGCTCAAAGTGTCCCCGTCTTCCAGCACCCTGTGAGTCTCCTATTCGTGTGCCACAAAGACTAGGCACTTGTCACTATTTTAATTGCGCTGTTTGCCGTCGTTAGCGGCGCGCGCCTTTTAATTGTTATTTACGATTGCTGCTATTGCTTAGCCTGAGGTTGAGCAGCTAAACATCAAGGGATTTGGCTTGGGCGTTAATTAGTCTTACGGTCATCGTTCTAGGAGCACTCAAAGCACATTCAAGTCGAACTACCTCGAGGAGCCAAGGGTTTCGGCTTCTCCATCAGAGGAGGCGTTGAATTCGGAGAGATGCCGTTGTACATCCTCAGAATAGCTGACGACGGACCCGCGGCTCAAGACGGAAGGCTCTGTGTCGGAGACCAGTTAGTGGAGATCAACGGCCAGAGTACGGTAGGACTGACGCACGAACGTGCGATCAACTTGATCAAGCAAAATCCCACGGTACGCCTTTTGGTAAGGCGGGTAATCTGAGTATATCGCAATTTGTTTGTACTTATGTAAATATCCTGTCCCCCTCGCAATGTGCAATACTGTCAGAAGACATGCTGACTTTTACGCTGCCATCACTGGTGTTCTCTCTTCATCATTTCGCTGAGTATTCTTGCCGAACCGACGTTTGGGTCACTCTTAGCTCACGTTTATATTTGTTGTATAAAATGTTGCCTATTTGCTCGTCGAAATAGAGCCGGGAAAGTGTAGGGATAAACAAGATTAAGCTACGGAAGCTTTCGAAATCTCATGCGCATTTGTAGCAGCCTATTTGCACGCATGACACGCTTCAACAGGCACCATTCCATATATAGACGGGCTTGGGAAAACATCGGCCCCACGTGTTTTCATGGCGAAGTTCACGCTTTGCTTACTTTGTCCGTGGACGTGCGAAAGGCGTCGCCAACCTGGGGAGCGCTATTTCCGGCTGTTTTGACAACGCATTTTTCACGCATGTCTTGTCGGAGGCGAGAAAATATAGAAACACCTACGGTATCTAGGGTTCACGACCTCATTAAGGAGTAGCTCATTGATACAACTGGTGCAGGAATCCACAGAAAAGGGTAAAGGATTTGAGAACATTCAGCAGTCCTGTCCCTGTCAGGAGTACATCAAAACGACTAGGAAGTAAGATCAAACACAGCGGCTGTATAGCGAAGAAAAGAACCGGGAAAACCCTGGAAGCTACAGTTCAGCACTTTCCTTAACTTGCTTTTTTCCGCCTATTCCTGGCACAATTATGTTATTCCCTCGAAAAGCTCAAACGATCGCACTCGCTTAAAGGTGCAAATGGACCACACACGCAGTTTTCGGAAAGTTCGCACTTTCGTTCATCTGTCTGGCTGTCTTCATTTATTTTGTAGCTGGCCTAGTGAAAAAAATAGTCCCCCATTGGAATTTATCATGGTCCAAGGTGCTGTTGGTGCCAACATCATATCTTCATAAGGACTGAGACGAGGCGATTTTTTTTTTCGCAGGAGAAGTTTCAGTAGAAAGCTGGTGAATTTGCTGCCAAAAACCGTCATGAAAAATCACGTCAAAAAAAGTTCTTTAAAACTGCTTATGTCACTGACCAATTTCTACGTTTCAATTCCACCGATTGCTTTGAACATGAACGATGAAAGAAGTAAAAAAGAGGTAGCGGGAAAGTTACTCCGGGCCATGGATCGGTCACACGTGAATCACGTGAATGTCGACAGGACGAAAAGAGGCGACTAGAGATTTCAGAGGGCCAGAACAAACAATCATGAGAACAGAATGACGATATGATAATACATTTCATACTTCCCTCATGAGCTGGCCTCAGCTAGGGAATGTTTACCCTTTAGATGTCACACCATCTTGAGGTAAACACTCTATTGCATCGGGAAAACAGCAGAATCTCTCAAAATACCGATTGACATGTGCGTATGCTCCCTCTGTCCCTCTGTTCCTTCGATTTAGAACTTGGCCTGCTTCACTCACCCTATGACAATAACTGCCTCTCGGAGCAATTCTCAATTCTATGCAAGCCTGTCCCTCTGTGTTCGTGCTGTTCATTGTGGTGTTCCCTGTTTTTTGTTGCCTGCGTCTTAGACTGACCGCTGAGGGTCGAGCGCGGCCGAGCAATCATGGCCACTAAAAGGCTAATTGCGAGTGCCGCGAGGTGCGTGTAACATTATACGAAGCAAGCGGGTGTGTATCAAGAGTATTTGCGAGGGCGCGGCAGGCAGGTGCACGCACCCCGGGACTCTTCCATCCTCCCATGGCCCCCTCATTAAGGAAAGGAGGGCATCGGTACATATCGATCTTGCATCATTTCCCAGTGGACATCAAAATAGCCGGTGGTCCGTGCCCGCACCCACTCTCCGACCCGCAGTCAACCTTCGGAACGTTCGCTTTTTTTGCGGAGTGAGAAAACGGCGTCCGTCGAATATTACAGGGCGAGCCAGAAGCGCTCTGGCTAATTGCATAAATCTAATTAAATTTGGGTGGCATCGAGAGGGTGCGCGAGGGCCGCCGTCCAAAAGACGAGCGACGCCGGCGCCGTTGACATCTCCGGAAGGCGAACGACGCGCCAGAGAAACTGTTTAATTTTCGCGGATTAATCATCGGACGGCGCGCATTCGAGTGTCATTCATTCCATCTGCCGCCACTACCGCCACGCCTCTATTTATGAGCTTAGCCCGCCCACTTTGCCCTCTTTTGCCCACGCGGAGAACAGCAACATTACCGGCCAACGCCTTCGCTGCCTAGGCTAATCACTGTCTTGACCGCCGCTTCGTCGATGGTCCATGTTTGCAACATCTGTCATAATCCTCTCCCTCGTTCTTTCGCACCTTCTTCCAACTCTCCACGCGACAGTCCACAGACAACCGCTCTACCTGAGCGGACTTGACGCACGATGTGAAGCCGGCTGCCTGGTCCCGGACCGGGTGGCCGTCCAGTGGATAGCGCCCTCAAGGTCTCCATGTCTGCACGCCGGTCAGACAGTGTTTGAGTGGCCAAAGAACTCCACATCTCCCTGTGGCACGCCCGAGTGGTTCCACTCGGACGATCTATCATTCGATCCCCAAAGTGGTCTTACCTTCGCGAAACACCGCGTCTGCTTCTACTCCAGGATCTGGGAGCCCCACTATCTCTTCAAATGCAAAAACGGGAAGGCCAAAGCGTCCAGACTTCGAGTCGGTCATACGGTAATCACGCGGACGCTGACCCCCGTAAACACCGTTTGCAGATCTACTCAAAGCGGCGGCGCATGAAACGATGGATGCGAAGGCGAAATCCGCCGTCGGTGATTCATTTCCAGCAGGATCGTTATGTGGCCGAGATACCGGAAGACGCAGCTGTGAAAGATTTTGTGCTAAAGGTCACCGCGCAGCACAACGGTAATCAGCCGCTGTATTATTCGATGGTCGCGCCAGAAGACACAAGGCATGGCAGCGCTAACAAAGCAAATTAGATGTTATCGCCGTAATTGCAGATCGTTCAACACGTTCACGCTGGACACCTCTTCCGGCGAGATCTGGCTGGCCAAGCCACTTGACAGGGAGGCGCTTGACGTGCATGTGATCAAAGTGACCGCTTACGAGAGGCTCGACCCATCCGTCATGGCCAGCACTACGGTAGTCATCGACGTGCTCGACGTACAGGACAACATGCCCATGTTCGAGAGGGACAGCTACTTCACGGAAGTGAGGGAGGACGCACCGGTACCGTATTCCTATGAGGACTAGGAAAAAGGCATTCCATTCTAGATCGGGACTACGGTGTTGAGTGTGTTCGCCAGGGATCTGGACGCTGGACTGAACGGCGAAGTTGAGTATTCTATCACAGATGAAACGGGCTTCTTTGCGATAAACGCAAAGACCGGCGTCCTGCAAACGACCAAGGCCCTTGACAGGGAGAACATCTCGATGTACCGATTCCAAGCGATCGCTTCTGACAAAGGAACGCCCGTGATGTCCAGCAAGGCGCTGATTGAAATCAACCTGATCGACGTCAACGACAACGCTCCTCAGTTTGACCAGGAACACTACAACATAACCATCCTGGAGACAGTCAATATTCCGTCTGTGATAGCGAAGCTGTCGGCTCAAGATCAGGACATTGGCGACAACGGTAGGACATGTTCTGAGGCCTTTACTATTCCTCGCTTTTAGGGAAAGTTCACTACAGTATCGTAGCCTCTTCCACGAGCGCCTTCTCCATCGACTACCGCTCGGGCGAACTTTCTGTGCTGCGCAAACCCGACCCGCGGTTCTCCCCTATCATGCTGGTCATGCGGGCTAAGGACTCGGCCCAACCGGCGCTTTCATCAACAGCTATGTGTTCTATTAACATCATCGACGTTAACGACCATGTGAGTACTTAGTTGATTAGTTCTATTTCGAAATGGTACCGAGCGGGCTGCGAGTGGCGGGTCGGTTTCGCAACCGGCTCTATTCCGTGTGCCTGCATTAATCGGAGATATGCCAGAATTGGAAATGAGTTGTAATTTGTGGGAGTTGCCGGTGTTGGCGGAAGCGTGGAGCGGTCGCAAAAGCAAAACATTGGCTGGGCAACGGAAGGAAGCGCTTAAAATAAAGCGAAGCTTTTAGGCCCCAAGTTTTGTGGCCTCCCAACGGGATGTGTTCATCGACGAAGGTGTGCCTGTCGGAAGTCTCTGCTGCAGCGTGCTGGCGGTGGACGAAGACACGGGGAAGAACGGCGAAGTACGGTATCGCTTTGCCCAGGACCCAGAAGACTTCAAGATCAGCGCGGAAACCGGTAAGATCGAGGTGGTCAAGCAGCTAGACCGCGAGACCAAAGACCGATACGTTGTGCAGGTAAGCTAATAATTGTGGCTGGCCCCAGGTGGATCTTTTAATTGCAGATTATCGCTGAAGACGGAGGAGAGCCATCGCTCAGCTCCTCTGTCAACATCACCATCCATGTGCGCGATGTCAACGACAACGCTCCGGAGTTCGCCGAGTCTGAGTACAACGTCACATTCCCGGAGGACTCCCCCGTCGGAACGGAGATCATCCGTCTTCGGGCCACAGACGCCGATGCAGATGCAAAGCTCGTCTACAGACTGGAGACCGACGACCGCGACATCTTCGCCCTTATCGACCTCGGCAACGAGGTACGCCCGGCTTCAGGCCATATTGCGCTCTCATCCCCGTCGACTTAAACATTTCGTCGAGTCGTAAAAGCTGTCATTTAGGGAGCTGTCATAAATCTGGCCAAGAGCTTTCACTCAAATGACATGGTTGTCCATTTGGTGTTAGTGGCAACGGACGAAGGCGGATTGCAAGGCCGATGCGGAATTAACATATTTATTGACGACGTTAATCGGCCGCCGTATTTCCTCGAGAACCCCTTGTCAGTGCGCATTCCTGAGAACTCGCCGGTCGACTTTCACGTGGCCAAGATCCGCGCCGTGGACAACGACCGGGGAGTAAACTCCGACATCAGCTACGCGCTCGACCTGGACGAGTTCAGGTAGCGCAGACAAACACAGAACATATGGTGCTGAGTCACGCCGGATTTAGAATCGACAATGAGACGGGTCTAATTACTGTGGCCAGGGAGCTAGACCGCGAGCGGCGGAGCAGCTACACCATCCTGATTTCCGTGTCGGACAAAGCCGAGCCGCCACTTTCGTCGACGACGATTTTGGAAGTAATTTTGGAAGATGGTGCGTTGAGGAGCTCGTTTTAATTTGACCTGGATGCGGTGATGCGTCCGAGAGCATCGATTATTTATGTGTACATACACCGAGGGCGTCATTTCGGGTTCGGTGTTCCTCGGCCGGGCCATGGTAATTATAGAGCGCGCGGGCGCGCTAGGGACTGCAGTCAGTAACCAGTAGAACAGCTGGTCGACGACTACGCGCTATTACCGCCTTGGAGGGTCTAATTGATTTTTGTTCTACCGACACGAAAAGCTCATTCATAGGCCGACCAAGTTTGACGCTTAATTATTTCCGGCTGCAAACACGCGAGGCCACTTGGAACGGCGTTAAGACAATAAGCGATGTGCTGGGGTGGTCCCGAGGGAACGGATGTAACGACTAGGTCGAGCGAGACCGCTACAAATGTCACATCTTAGGGCGACACAAAGCGTCCTGTGCACTGAACCGAATATTAACGCAATTCCGTCGAATTAGCGTGTGCAATTTGACCTGGCCGGGGACAAAGGGACCAGAGGGGGCAGGAAGGAAGCACTTAGAATGCAAAAAAGGGAATTAAAGGAGTCATTTGCAGAAAACGACAATGCACCCGTCTTCACGTCACTCAATTATACAGTGTCCATTTCGGAGGACATCCCCGTGGGCACATCCTTCCTACAAGTGACGGCCGATGATGAGGATATCGGCAACAACGCCATCGTGGACTACTACTTCGAGGAGGAGGATGAGTTCGTCAAGATGGATCTGTTCAGGATAGATCGGAGCTCGGGCACCATTCGGGTGAACAGCAAGTTGGACAGAGAGACGACTCCACGGTGAGTGGGTGCCGGGATAAGGGTCTCACGTGGGTCGATGCCTTCTTCTAGTTTCCGACCTTTTGCCGAGTTTATGAATCTTCTGAGTCTCAGCAACCACTCAATATTCATTAGATGTTTTGATTGCTTTACGAACGATAATGAAAAGACACTAATCGGGTTACTTCCCGAAATTGATCAAATTAGCGTTCGGCCCTTCGTCCCAAAGGCGCTTAATCTTGTTGTCCGCCAACCCTGTTGATTTATTTGCTGTTAGCGCCGACCGTTTTGGGACACAACTCACCCTCCGAAACCGATACTTTCCGCTGATCTTGAGAGCCACTAGATTGAAACTTGATCGCGCACAAATCCAATTCCAATCCAATCGGATTCGTAATTTGAGCCCCGTGACTCGGTGATCTGAAAAGTGCGCCGCTTTCGAGGGTTTCTTTCCGCTTTATGCAAATGAGGCGGAGAGTGGCACGGGACAAACAGCTCGGTGTCCACTGGACACCCAATTAATGTTTCATGGCGCTTCATTAAATATTTCGGAAACATCGGCGAGATTAATGTTTCATTTGTCAGCGAGCGGTAGCTGGGAATTTTTGCGAATTTCTAAATAAGCACGGCGATTATAATTGCGCCTGTCCAGCGCCCAATCCGGCGGCTGGCAGACCGTGCATGATTGAGTGCCGCGCTAATCGGAAGTGTCGAATTTCGTCGAATTGACACGGCGATCGGCTCCATTGAAACGAGTCATGATGAGGGGGGAACTCCCGCCGTGGAATTACACGTGTAAGGGGTGATGAATGAGTGCGTCTTTCAGCGTCGTTCTGCCGGTGCTGGCACGCGACCGCGGAGATCCTTCGCTGGTGGGACGTTCCGTGGTGACGATTTCCCTGGCCGACGTCAACGACAACGCGCCACAGTTTCAATTTCCGCTGTATAATTTATGGGTGGCCGAGAATTCGCCCATCGGCACCACGGTCGGACAACTCGTCGCTAATGACCTGGACGAGGGAGAAAACGCGCGGATAGCTTTCCGCATCTTCGGTGGGAACGACGCGAAGTTGTTTGGCATCGAGACGGACCCGACGAAGAACGGAGTGGTCAACATCGTCACCAGGTCGGAGTTCGACTGCGAAGCCAAGATCAGGCAGTTCCACATCGAGTTGCAAGCTATTAGGTAAGGGAGCAGGAGTGGTGGAAATGGGAGCGGATACGGTAGAAGGCTTAAACATTCGAAAAGTGTACAAAAGGCGAATTAAGAAGGGAAGATCTTTCAACTCTTGACAATGATGGCAATAGGATTCGTATAGCGTTGTTTTGCAATTTCATGGACTAAAAAGAGCTTAGAAAACAAAGAGCATTTTGCCAATAACAAAAAAATATATCCATCGAGAAAAGGTAGCTCCGATTTGAAATCTCACAAATACACAAGGGCTACTACCATTTCCGGTCTCATATTCGTATTTCGTTAACTACCTCGGATTCTTTTACAAATTCCATGTGGTTTCAGCGGACAGCTCAGCGCTACTGTTCCTGTGACGGTGTACGTCAGTGATGAAAACGACAACAAGCCCCAGATCCGAGATTTCAACATCATCACCGTCACATTTGAAGGCGAACTGGGCCGAAGCGAGATTGCGACTATCCCAGCGTTGTGAGTTCTATGCCCACCTTCCTTACATGGCAAGACTCTTTGCAGCGATCCAGACATTAACGCGACTCTCGAATACTTCATCGTCGAGAATGATATCGTCAATGTGGACAAGCAGTCTGGGATGCTCAGCTACAAATACATCCTGGAGAGAAGCATGAACATGCCGTTTAAGGCGTGCGTTTCAGGTGAGGCTTTGTTCAATCAAACACATAGTAGGGACTGTTAAAAACGATTGGAGGCACAGAATCGTCTATAAGAGGGTCCATTCTGTTATACGGTGCTTAGTCGAGCGTCTTCTAGTTGGGCTAATTCTCTTTGAGTGTCCTCAAACTACTTGAGTGAGCATTCTCTGAAGCTATTCGCTGCCCATTTCTTTGCCGAGTTGCCCAAGAAGACAGAAAGTAGGGACTGTTCCTTCTACAAAACAAATACATTGCTATGCCGGCATACCGTATCTCCTCTCTATCTTATTGGACATATAAGAGGAAACAGTCTAATTTCATCTCTAACTTGTACCTCCCAAATGACAGCTACCGTAACCCGTGATTCAGACGGCCCCAACACTGTCTGCGCCCGCGCCCGTCTCATGAACATCTTCATGGACGAAGACGACCTCAGGAACTCTGTCACAGTGAAGATTGACGACACGGACGTGGACGACTTCCTAGACCTGTCCACCTTCGACAAATTCGTCGAGGCGGTGTCCATCGCGGCGAACACGAACGCGAGCAGCGTGCATGTGTTCAGCATCCAAGAGGTGCACGACGCCGTCAACGTCAGCTTCTTCGTCTATCGCGCCAATAAGCCAATTAGGTTTGTTTTACTGTCTCCTTGAAGAACCTGCACAAGAGGCGCGGGAGCTAAGTGATCGCGAAGGTCACGAGCTAAGGGGGATTAGCGGCGCTCAAGCGGCTTCGCTCAAAATGCATTAACATCTGCTCTCTTGCATTACGCGCACCTAATTGGTGCCGAAATGTGACGGGAGGTGAAAAGTGAGAGGATGGCACAGAGCCACTATTGGCCGGGGAAAAAGCTAATTACGCATAGGATCGTTATTGCTTTTTTAATGGACGCCACAATGTGTTGCGCGATATGCAGATGCAATGTTTTGGTGATGGGCAACTGAGACGGTTACGGAGAGGATAGCCAAAGCGCGAGTGTAGAACGGAAGATAGCCGAAATATTGTTTACTGTTTGTTGCTATAGAACGAAGCAGAGAGGATCTAACTGGGTGTAACTTTACATTGCTTTTTTGATCTAGCTAAAGTGCGAAATATACATCAATACTCCTCTGTGGATTAAGGCACTCTAGTCTCCAGGTGAAATGTAACTGCGAAGTTTCAATTTTAAATCAAAAAATGATACGTTTTCAAAATGATAATGATATATTTCAAACCGGCATGCCTTGCCTCATGATCTGTAGAACTGACTCTCTTTTGAGAACAGTATGTCATTTAATTGGGTTCTAATGTTCTCACAAACTTCGAGCACGGATTGCTGGACAGTTTTTTGGGCCAGGCTGTGGAGGGCTAGAAACAGGATTATTATAATTGGAAAAAAATTAACAGAAATAACCCGTCCAAATAGACACAATTGTGTCTGGAATCCTCTGGAACATTCTTGGGATGGCATAACGGTCCAATGAGATTGCTCCAAGGTGGATTTTGGAGGAAATGCTCGATGCAGGCCGTTATAAAAAGTCAAAAAATAGTAACGCGACTGGTTCAGCTCATGGAAACTGGAGGAGATCTTCATTGAGCAGCGCCGGAACATCTCGGAGACAATCGGACGCGAGGTGCAAATGGTCCGCGACAACATGTGTGTGGACGAGCCGTGCCAACACTACCAACGGTGCCGGCAGACGCTCAAATACACCCGCAATCACGAACACTTCTCCACGGACAACTTCATCATGCACGGTCTCCGCACGACAAAAACGTTTTATTGCGAATGCCCGCGGGGATTCACAAGTGAGCGCCTGAGACAGTGGCCTTAACCAAAGTGGACCCTTTAGGCGCCGACGCAACCCAGGGGAGATGCGACAGGAGGCTCGATCTTTGTTTTTCGAGCCCGTGTCAAAACAACGGGACGTGCACGGCGCTCGAGAACGACTACAAGTGCGACTGTTCGCCGGAGTACACTGGTAAGACAGATAGGCTTGAGCCGAGCTCGCGTCATGGGAATGTAAAGTGTCAGTTGGGGCAGCTGAATCATGGCCGATCGCTGAGTTAGGTCGTGCTTAGGACGACGGGGGCCAGTTGTCCGAGAGGGCGAGTTCAGGAGGATCTATTTCGGATCGCTGAGCTTTGAGGACTAATAACAATTCTATGCGGAAGTTTTTCGATCGTTCTTTCGCTCAGCTTGAGCCTCATATTGCACGTCCTTTTCCCATTAGGGAAGCAAACATGGGAAATAATAAAAAACCCCGAGAGAAAACTCTAGCTGCCTCTTGCCATAAAAACTTTTCATGACGGGCGTCATAACGTCATGCATTGTACTCTATTCCAATTCCACCATATTCCAAAAACAGACTGTCTTACATGTCTAAGCAGACACGTGAGACAGAATCGGATTTGTTTGTATGTTTTTCTAAAATATTGTCGATGAAAACATCGCCCATCCATCATTCCTGAGGGTCGTTTAAAATTAGACATTTTTTTGTCGTAATGAAAGAAAAACAATGAGAGAATATTAAAAGCCATGAGATGATTTTCATCTCGCAAGAGATGGAAACGCGAGCGAACGTTCAGGAGACCAATACGCATATTCTGTTCTAAAAACGTTTCAAAGTTACGCCCTGGAATTCAGTCCCGCCATTTAAATTCCAGCATTTCAGTCTACGACATTCACTGTAAGCCACTCCCCCTTATTCTCCATCAACAGAACTTTCCAAACGGAAAGGACCACAATTATCCGTAAACCAAAGTCGTATGAGTTGACAGCATCGGAATTTCTTCGGGACTGGGATGCCGGTTGTCTGACTAAACAAGATTATGAAACGAACATATATGATAGAAAGTTCTTAGAAAAGGTTTTGCCCACCAATCTAAAAACGTTCCATAACCATAGGTACTTAAATACCACGAACACATAAATACGTAAAACATCGCTCTCGTATCCTGGCCTTACCAAGAGAGTTTCCATTGGGAATTGACTACTTTTTTGGTGACGGAGAGCGCCAGCTGCGGCACGAATGAAAAGCTTGTTTGTGACATGTTTGTTTACCGCCCTCTTTAGGAAAGAGCTGCGAACAAAGCCTCTTCGTGGACACGTGTCTTCCGGGCACATGCAACTCCGGCTCTGTGTGCTATTTGCACAATCGACGCCAAGAATGCCGTCTCTGTCCATGGGGCGAGAACGACCGGGACGAGCACTGCAATCTGCGGTCGGTGTCCTTCGGAGGCGACGGCTACATCGTCCTCACCAAGGTCCCATCGCGGCTGGAATGGACCTTCGAACTCAGGTTTCCTCTCCTCCTCTCGCGTGTCTAACTCCCATTTTCAGCGTCGCCACCATATCCCCCAACGGAGTGCTCGCCTTTGCCGGCAGTCGAGATCACGACTTCGTCGAACTCTACTTAGCGGGCGGCTTGCCCAAATTGGAGCTCTCCCTTGGAGGCGATGTCTACAGTGCGGAAATGGAAGACTGGAGGGAGAACAGAGTGAACGACGGAGAGTGGCACACGATCAGAGTGAACTACTTCGATCACGTAGGCTCCAGTAGAAGGGCGTAGGAGTACAAAGAAGACGTTTCAGACGGTGCAGCTGGTGGTCGACGACTGTGACGAACACATCTCTCTGAACCTAGGAGTAGCCACAGGATACCGACGCTGTGCCACACAGACGATCTTGGAACTTCCACAGAGGTATTCCTTCTTACGCTACTACGGTAATTAACTTATCCGTCCTTAGGTGCAAAGACTTGTCCCTGCCATGCGACCGCTTCCTTGACCTGAGTTCCCCGATGTACATCGGTGGGAAACTGGACCGTGGAACAAAGAGCGTAGTCAACGGCTACTCCGGCTGCATTCGGGATGTCAAGCTTGACGGAATCCCGCTCCATTTCGGCGACTTTGACTCGCTCGACAAAAGAGGCTCTGTTGTTGCCGGCTGTCGACAGAGACGCGACTTCTGCTCCGGCAGTCCTTGTCCGGAGAAGAACGAGTGCGTGAACAAATGGGACGGATTCCACTGCCGCTGCAACAATAGAATCCACTCACAGACGTCTTGCGCCCGTCTGGGTAAGCTTGGGTTTCTTGCTTAGCTTGAGGAAATCTTTTTAAGATGCGCACATGCCGAGTCTGCTGCTCAAGGAAGCATCCTACGCACACTTCCAGCCTCCGCCGAAGCTGTCCTATCCGTTCCAGTTGGTGTTTGAATTCAGGACCCGGGAGAAGATCAACCAGGTCATGGTGCTCGAGTTCAAAATCAAATCGCAGATTTTCATCTTTTCCGTAAGAACATCACCTCTCATAAGTTAAATAAAAAAAGTTCTTTGCAGCTGGAGAGCGGCCTGGCTGTCGTGCAAATTGATTCCGAGCGCTATCTGCTACCGTACCCCTACTTGGCGGACGGCGAGTGGCACGGCGTCACCGTGGACTTCCAACTGGACTTCGTGAACGTAACCCTAGACTACATATACGATCGGGTATGAGACTTTCTCTTTCTCCAGGATAAGGATTAGATTTAACGTTTTCTAGCATTGCTTTATAAAATTTGCTAGGACAGCTCAGCTGTCATAGTCAAACTGTCCTGCATTAACCATTATTTCCATAAACTCTTCAGAAACTACCCGTCTACGGTATCGCCAAGCTAAGCCAACTGGACAAGATGTACTCTGGCGTCGCCCCGTCCACCAATCACCCGGCTGCCTTCGTCGGCTGCCTTCGCAACGTCGAGATCAGCAACTACCCTCTGAAGATTGCTATGCATGCGGGGGTCAAACCAGGCTGTGGCGTGGAGAACCAGTGCCAGATTGCGGACATTTGTCCCAAGCGGTCAACGTGTGTCCGCAAGTGGGACAGACACAGCTGTCGGTGTGACGCAGGCTTCGTCGGGGACACTTGCACCGATTTCTGCGCCCTTAATGGAATCTGTGCAAACAACGGAACGTGTGTCAGGTCCAGCACGGAAGGGAAGAGATACGAGTGTGCATGCGCCGATGGCTTCCGGGGAGCGAATTGCGAACGGAAAGCACCACTACGTCACTGTCCCCAGGGCTGGTTTGGAGAGTGGCCTCACTGTACGCGGTGCCAGTGCGACGAGCGCCGGGGATTCAGCGGGAGATGCGACGGCGCCACTGGAGAGTGTCAGTGCAGGGTAAGTGTTTGCGCCAAGGGGCAATCGGGATTTGATTAGAAAGGAAAACGGAGAGCGAGGGAGTGCAAAAGGATGGGCTGAAAAGGGAGAACGTAGAAATGAAAGAAAACATTCAGTTGAAAGGGAACAAAAAACTATATTATGACTCATAGATCCTCATAATTGTGTATTTTGACCTTTGAAATGAACTGTTAGCTGTTCAAAGTGTCCACTAAAGCAAACAAAAAGTTAAAAATCCATATTTTTCACCCTTTTTCTCTGCAGAACAGCCACCATATCTGACGCATATTTTACAACTTAAAGTCATTCCAGCAAAAGTAGCATCATTGACACTCTGTTTTCAGCCTGGATCGTACCTGAAAGACGGACTGTGCACGCTCTGCTACTGTGGATACGGTAGCGTCGGAAAGTCGTGCAACGCCGCCGGCCAGTGTAGATGTGCGGGAGAAGCGAAGGGCACTCGTTGTGATCGTTGCGCCGACCCCACGGAGCATCTCGACCAGAAGACCCTGAGATGCAGAAAGTTGACTGGACGGTGTCCGTCCAATATAGAAGAAGGCATCCAGTGGCCTTCGACCATGTACGGAATGACTTCGCGACAGTCGTGCCGAAAGGACGAAGTGGGTTTCGCCAGCCGGAAGTGTTCCTCGCAAGGAGTGTGGGAAAGGGCGGTCACGGAGAACTGCTCACTCGCCGAGGTTCAAGCCCTCTTCGAACTGGTATGTGTGCATAGGATAAGGCTCATTACAGATTGATTAGAAGCCGGACACAAACTAATATCAATGCTTTCAGTCGACCAAAGAGCAAGACAGCGTCCAAGTGGCCCGAAGGCTCTCCAACACAACCACGTTTGTTAGACTGACAGGGAAGAGCGTCGTCACCGCGGCCACCGTACTTTCCAACGTAGTGAAAAGCGAGCTGGCGGCAAGCATTCCCAGACTGGGACACGTGCGCGACTCAAAGTTCGTGAAGCATGTCGTCGTCAGCGCCAGTCACCTGATGAGGAAATTGCCCTCTGTCCGTTTCCTGCAGCTGGCCGCCTTGCTGTTCGACTACGGTAGAAAGCTGGCACTGGCTCATCAAAGAATGCCTTTCCTCCAGCCGATCGCCGCCTCGACAGACAACCTAAGTAAGTGTGTGGGTACATTTAGCACACTCAGAACACCGCACAGAAGCGCGCAAATTGTCTGAATGAGGTACCGCTACTAATGGACCACACACGTTGTTTTTGTAATGTTCGCACGTTCGGGCGTGACGACGGGCGTACATCTATCTGTCTGGCTATTCTCCTTTATTGTGTAGTTTGATGATTGATTGATTGATTGATATCTCCGAGTTGGTCCGGATAACCCTTATCATGATCCACAACTCCACTTGACAACGTATCACTTCAGTGTACATCGTCGACGACGTCGTGTCGCCAACCGTTGAGCTGCCCATCTTCTCCGACAAGCACCGTAACCTGATCAGTCTCCCGGGCATCCATGACCGTTCTCCGCCCGTCTTCTACTTCTTCGCGCGGTCTGACCACTGCGTCGCCTGTGGAAGCTTCTTGGTCGGCGTCTTCGGCGCGCCTCCGCCTGTGCGTGTCGTCTTCTCGCTAGGCGACCGCAACAGTTGGTCCTACCAGGAGTGCGCAGTCCTCTCGCCCTCGGAGCAGCCGAAGTGGACAGTGGCCAACGCAAAACTCATAGGTCTTAACGAGACACATGCCACGTGTGAATTCTCGGTAGACGGAGTCTACACGGTGCTCAGCAAACCCGATCAAGGCGTCTTCGTAAGTCATCTTCTTTGGACATGATCTAAAATGAGTGATCTTCCAGCTGAAACTGTCCTCCGCCTACAGAATACCGTACTTTGCACCAGCCAGTGGGATATTCTCCCTGTTCCTGTGCACTGTGTCCTTCGTGACGACCGTCTTCAAGACGTCCTTGGATACAAAAGTCTCCAGGTTGTGCGTCATCATGTCTTTCGTGCTCAATGCCACTGCCATGGTTTTCACTACCCATGTCGAGCTTAATACGGTACGCCCATAGTAGTACACAGTGTTGACTTGTAGAACATCGTTATAGGTCTTCTGTCCTGTGCGTAATGCCGTGATCAGCTTCTGTTCATCGACGTTATTCGCATGGACGTTTTTGTATTCCTGGTCGGTGTACAAGATCATCTCCAAGACGTGTCACTACCACGAGAAACGGTCAAGGTACGTCCATCTGTCTTCAACTGCAAGAAAATAGCATTTTTCTTAAAAACACTGGATCCCTGTTTCGCATTTTTTTCCAATTCCTATTTCCTGTCAAGTCTTCAGTTTCCCGGTCGTTACCTGTCCGCCAACATGTGTCCCATTGGCAAGCCACCGCATACAACATATGGCTATCACGGTTTCGAATTACCCGCATAGGATCAAAAACAGTTGATGGTGTCAAAATACATCCTGCTTTCCCGACAAACGCACTTGTGTTTTTGTAAAAAAGAACTTTCAGAATCGGAATCGCTTTCGACCTCTTCGTCGGACTGATCGTCCCCATCGGCCTCACCATATCCGTCTTTGTCCTCAGCGACTCTTGCGTGCTTTCTCCGAAGAATCTCCCCTTCCTCCTGTTCGTCGGCCCGATAGCCATCTTTGTTCTGGTAGGTACCACAGACAACCACAGTCTCTTTTACTTGTGTTCAGCTGTCCTTCTATTCCTCGGCCACTTCACTCATGGTGGCACTTACGGACTCTCATGCCCCAAAGGCCTACATCAGCAGATCCATCTTCCTCCAGTGGTTCCTCATGGCGCTTTTCGGCGCCTTCAATGTGCTTGGTCTTGGCATGGCGTTCAAGTTCTTCCACGGGCCTCTTTTGGAGGTTATCGTCAATGTGGTGCTCATGTTCTCGGCCATCACCATCTTTTTGTGGTCTACCTACTTCACGGAGACAATCAACGTTCAAAGGGTAAGCTGATAGGAGGAGCTCAAAAGCCTAAAGCTTGTAAAGCCTCGTTTTTCGCAGTTCCCCAACCGAGTTTCCCTGAGTAAACTGTGAACATCCCTCTTCCTGCTTCCCAGCAGTCATTAATCCCCGCTCTAATCCACCGTTTTGCCCGTTGCAGAGCAAACACGTTGAACTCTGGGTCGAGGATTCCGCGAAACCGGATCTCGACGAGAGTGCCTATCACTGTGACTCTCCTCTCCTGCAGACGTCTTGTCAAGACGGTAAACGATAATTTGTTTGCGGAGCGCTTGTTCGAACTCATCGTTTTCAGTATCCTTGGACTCGGTGGACAATCCACACCACCTCATGACGCAACAGCACTGGATGCCAGACGTAATCCCGCCGACGCCTCAAGAAACGCGATCGGTCCCACTGGCCGCCGCTCACATCCTCAGTTCTCCACAAAAAGCGCTCTTGCTCGACTCGCAACATTACGCGCTCTCATCGCCGACGTCGACGCTCCGGAAGAACTACGAGTCGCCCTACGGCACTCTGGAGGACAACGACGTCGAGGACGCGTACTACACGTACAGCGCCACGCGCTACAAAACGCCCTCTTCCACGTTCAAGAGGTGACAGGCGCCCCTCCGACTACCGTAGGACTTTCACCGATCTCACTCACAGAGTTGTTCACTTAACTTAATAAACTGCTGAGAATGAACTCATGGTGTCTGTTGCCGAGAACCTGGGAGATGGGGCAGACAGAGGTCACTAGACTGTCTTTCTTTTCCTTTAATCTGACCACAACATTAACACAGTACCTGACAGCTCAACCAGCATACATAAGATTGATAATAAAGATTCTCCTGCTTCCCTTTATACTGTACACTTAAAGCTGCTGCTTCTAACTACTTCTAAAACTGCATTTAATGTCCATAACATCCGTTCGGCCCGTTCAAAAGATACTGTAGCTGCACGTTGGCATTGCAAACCATTCTCTCAAATATTTTTCCGTCTCCAAAGTGCTGAAATACTAACCTTTGAACTCGCTTTGTCTCAGTCCTAGAATAGCAGCATCAAAATCGAGATAATTTAGTGTCAAATAGTCAACCCACCCTAGTTAGATTAGCCCTGAGGCCTCGACACAACTTGACATGGTCCACTCTGCTCTCCCACATCAGCGGGGGAGTCAGACGGAGAGCGGATACCGCCGAAGGGCAATTTGCAGAAGTGCTACTTGTGCTCTGCTCCCACAAAATTAGTTTAAATAAAACATAGGCCTGACAGCAAACTGCAAGCGTCCAAAAATAAAAGTCCTTACCACCGATGTTTGCAAAAAGCCTAACATCATCGGCCCCGTGCTTCCTCGTCGAGGGACAACGGCGCAGATGCATGTTTTACAACGATGAGCGAATGATCGTCATCGTTCTAACAGCCTGACAGCAAGCAGAACGCGCTTTTTGCACGAATGCCGTTTTTTGGCCTGCCGTGTCGAAGTCGTTTCGCTGCCGTTTAAGCTCCAATTTTATCTCAGCTTATTACTAAAGAAGCGAATGACGGGCGACGGGAAAAACGCGGCGGAAACACGTACAACATAACGAGCGCTCGACGCTGCTCGGAACCGCATAATCGGTTTGCGGCGTCGTCTGAAAAAATCCGAATTACTCCCACCAATCGGATGTTTCGGAGGAGGCCAATTGAAGCCAGTCACAGGCCAGTGTTTGTCGTTCCACACTCGTCTGGAGAAGTTTCCGAACGTTGAGGGAATGCGGATAGTGATTTTGATCATTATACTCAACTGACACCCACATCCATGATATAACCCTATGATGTGGACTGCAAGTAAATCTTACCAATCGCCATAACACTTTCAAAGAATCACATCTCTATTAGATCTGAACGACCGTCTGAATGTAAAACATCGAACCCTTGAACGCTGTATGATATCCACCAAGAGGATTCAGCCAATGTTACTGTCCGTGATTTGAGACCTTCCGTAGGCAGGTGCTTTAAGCGACTCTAATTGAGACTGCTCTGTCTCGCAGACACGTTATGCAACGCGCCAAAACCATGGGCAATATTAGGCAAAAGGATATACATGCAGCAACCTCTCGATTATTCATCAACGGAAGTTTCAATTCATTTTGATCTCCCTAGATCAAATATCACTATTTATTTTGTCATCATTACAGTTATATTGTACTGATGTGATGATTCCTGATTGTATAAAATCTTTATACTGTAGCTATGGCAGATTGAATCTTTCCCTACAGGATGAGTCTTACTGTACTCGCACAGTCGACTTAAATAAAAATAAAAAAGAACTGAAATCTTGGAAGACTTCTGCAAGCGGGGCAACGAGACTTGCCCATATTTGTGTACAACGAGGCCTCATCAGTGTCGCTTGTTAAATGGTCGGTTTTCAGATCCTCGGAGTCTTCGTCATGTTTTTTCGCAGATGTTATTCTTACATCTTTAATCAGATGAAACGTTGGGCGGATCAGACTAAAGATTGCGCTTTGTATTCTCCCGAGCGTCCTTCCCCCTCAATCTTCATGGCATTTTTTGTCATCCCACGTTTCCTGTTGATGTAACAAACGATCGAAATGCCTTTGCTGGTTGTATTCCTTTCTATTCTCCCCTGTTTACGACGACTGCATTCAGATAAAAGCGAAAGGGGCATATCTCGAGTCTATGGACTGTAAGTAATTCGCCATTTTACGCGTTTTCCGCGCTTCTGCATCGTGTTTCGAGCTCTCCTTAATGTGCGCAGTTGTCTCTAAGGGCCAGGCGGGTCAGTTTAGACGAATTCCAGGGAAGAGATCAAAGCAACCTTTACAGTGAGATGACAGTCCCCGCCCCCTGGAGGGGACGTGTGTGGTCTGTTCCTGATTCGAGAGGAGGCGTGTCCTGGAGGTGGCGGTCGTCGAAATTTGTCTGCCTGACAGTGTGTCACTGAGAACGTCGTCAAAGGTCCAATGATGATTAATTATCCTGCCGCCATTCGCCGATCGCTTCCGCGGTTTTCGCAACGTGCCTCTCGCCAACTTCGCGACCATTGGCAGGTGTGCCTGAGTGACCGGAGCAGCGTAGGGGTGTCCTCCGTGCTAAATAACGACCTCCGCGCTGCTTCGTTCTATTAATCACGCTTCGAGGCTTTGTTCCGATGCGGCACCAGAGTGGGCTTATGAACGAGGACGATAAATGCTTCTGAGGGGCACGGCGATCGGCGGCATTTCCTGCTCCTCCTCCCCTCGCAGCTTCTTCCGCTCGTCTCAGGAGGTCGTAGGGACTCGTCGCGCCGTTCTTTGGCGCCCATGATGGCCCATTGATGACGATGATGCGCGGTCGGAGTCGGCGGTGTTCTAATTGTTTAACCGCACTTTTTTGTTTATTTAGCGCAACGTAAGTCTTATTGCCGGCAGGATTTTAGCCCTGTGTACAAGTGTTTTCCCACCACTGACATGCGCGCCCCTCTTCAGCGCCTTTGTCTGTTCTTCTAGGCTCTGCGTCTCAGGTGAAAAGGGCTTTGATTGTATTTTGTTGTGACCCGCTTTTTACGTTTTCGAACCGGTATGGAATGCGGTGCGGTCGCGATTTTGCAACTCGAGCTGGGTACTCTCGTCTTTGGGTTGTACGATTCGGGCTTGTAGGTTTTAGATCGAGGCTGTTTCTAGAAGACGTTTGATTACAAGGTAGATTATAGTCTAGAACCCTTAATGTCAAACCCTTATCGGGTAGCGTCTCAAACCAATCCTGTCTTCTGTTTTGATAGTGCAACGTGTCCTCCCTACTAATGCATGGAAAGCAACGAAAACAAACCCTCCGTTATGAATAAAATTTCGCCCTATCCACTATTATCTCTAATCAAGACGAACGACTTAAGCCACTGGAGACCCATTTTGAATTTTTGAATTAATTTAATCGATCTGTACTCCAGGAACCATTCAAATGGCCCCAGTTAAGACGCCGAGGTTCATTTCCCTCTCCATTCGATTGCGTCCGGTGATTTGTTGCCATGGTCCGATAGCTGGACTCATTGGGAACCCTCGTTTTCCCCGTCGCTAAGGTGTCTTCAGCACCGTCGTTGTCTTTAAATTCGTCGAAGAACGTCTTGTTGAAGTGTCTGGTTGTTTTAGTTATATTAGGGGCTATACCGAATGCAGAAGTTAATCCGATTAAGATGGTCATTCCTGAAATGCATCGGATAAACAGTGGGCCATAGGAAGGTTAGCTCAGCAATCACTTAAATCTTTTAGGCTAATGTTAACGGAACAACATGCTTAGCCCCAAAATGACGCCATGTTTGCCCAAAACTGTAGAACTGTTCAGATGGAAACTTCCATTATTTCGTTTAACCCTCTGCAAATATTCAAGAAGTCGTCAAGTGCCCTCCAAGCACGGCGACGAATTAAGTCGACACTCTGCCAAGCCGGTTTGCATCTTAACTCCTCATTGTCAGCTGATACTTAAGCGAACGAGGGAGAGTTCGCCGTTTCGTGCACCGCGGCCGTGTCCTCTGCCGAAGGGCACGGGTCTCGCCCGTCGCCACGTTCCTTTTCGCACTCCATAAACAAGCGCGTCGAACACTTTCCGAGTGCAGGCCCAGAGACGAAAGTTCATGAAAGTGGAAGTGCTCGACGCTCACTTGTGATTCGGCGCAAAAAAATCGCGACCACTTTTTCCTTCCTTAAATTTTAAATCACCCGTTGCCGATCCATCATTGTTTTTCAATTGCCGCTGTCTCCGTCGTGTGGAGTACGATGACGGATGGCCGAGTTCGGAACGCCACAATTTGCAGGATCGGTGCTTCTGTCGGCGATTGATCAGTCTGCAAATCATCGCCGTCCGATCAGTTTGCTACTTTGGAACGTCGACACTTGCTGACTTTCAGTGAATCACAGAACTTTAAGCTGTGAAGACTGTATATGTAGTACTCTAGCCAGGCGGACTCTGTAGGAGCTGGCGGTGACTTGAGGATCATTTAAAATTCATCTCGCCCACGATGTTATTCAGAAAGGCATAAATTATAAGCGAGGGAGCGAGTTCGGTCTAAGTAATGCGGAGTCGTTCAAAAATGGTGAATTGAAATGAGACAAAGGACGAAGTCGGGCCAGAGGGCTGGATCCTGGTCATTTCATGTTATTTTTAACGATGACAGATCTAGGTCACACCTATTGCCGTCCAAGTACGTGTATCTATATGCAAAAAAGCGCCCAATATGTAACCATCTAAAACTGGATTTTAGTTAACCAATACCTGGTTTGGCAGCAGCATTTATTATCTAATGGTAACTTAGGGATTAGGGATCCTCGACAGCTCATTCCAGCGTATTACTCTTTATTAAAGGGGTCCCTGTGCTCACATAGTAAGGACAACACCGTTCTTAACGAAAGAAATCGTAATTTCTCACTCTGGCCACTATAAAGACTCCTCTTTCCCTTCCACATTCTTCAGGTTCACTAATGACACGCTTAGGCTCTCCTATTCTTAGCCTCAACTATTTGCAGAGTAATCGTAACTACTCCTTGACTCGCCGCCCAACCCCCTTTACCCTTAAGTCCATTAATCTGACACACGCTCGTTGATCCCTGCGGCCCGCGCTCAATTTGTTTCACTGCAACAGATGCGTGCTGCCGGCGTTCCAAAAAAACGAGTCGGAACAGCGCCGTAAGGACACGCGGCAATTATTATAAAATACTTCACGACGCTTTTGTGTTGTGGGGTTTCACGTGATTGATTCTTATCGCGCGAATCTGTCCTTGCTACGCGCAGAAAATTGAAGAACTGGGAAACTTGGTAATTCTCAGTGACAAAGGGTCCTGGTCCGCAATGTTAGACTATCCTATCATCGTTCTTTGACCGACAAGCGCTTTTAATCCCGCTAAATACACGGCTCGGTGTAAACATCCGCTGCGTCGTTTTTTGGGATTTACGAGATCATAGTGTCTACAGAGAAAAATCTGATTTACAATTAGTCAAGCGAACCTTGGCTTACGATTCACGGTTTGCTTGACTAATCAAGGATGAAAAGCGGGTTACGAACGTTAGTTTAGAATATTCAAATAATGTATAAACCAATTATTTTTAGAACCCTTCAGCATTCTAAAGATTAAAGCCGCTGTAAAACAATATTTTTTTCAATGTTATGTCTACCCGAGCCGTACGGAACCAGACTGGAACCAGACTGAAAGGAAATCACATCTCTCCGGCCTGTAGGCGCTTACATATGCATATTTTTGTATTGGTATACTCCTGCATGGCAGTTTTTTCTTCGTTCTGCATCAATATCTGTATAATTGCTGAGCTTTAATCTCGGCCGTCTCCTATGACCACTCCTCTTACGGGCATCCTGTAATCCGAACCTGCAAATGCACTTACAAGTCGAAAGGTATTCGCGTCGCCCTCAATTAACTCACATTACCAACGCGGACTTGTTCTCTAATCTTCCCGAGTTAATTGGGTCTGGAATGGGTATGAGGTGTCGAACAAGACGACTTTCCATTTCTGGAACGGTGAACAGACTGGGATTGACCTGGTTGCAGGGACCACTAACGACCTTGGACGAACATAAAGTTTTTTGTTGATCCAATTAAAACGAACGCAATCAGGAACTTTGACGCGTTTTGACATCCCGGGATGTGGTCTCCAAAAAAATATCGTTCTGTTGGGATTCTTGATAAGTTTTTTTGTCTTATTAGGATTGGAACCGTGAGTTGGAAAACCAGGTCCTAGGACCAGCTGTTTTCTAGTATTTGGTCCGCGGATATGGTTTCCAGTCCACATAGCTTGTGTAGATTCTTAGGTATAGCTCAAAGCATATTTCTAAAAGGAGAACTGAATCGTGAGTAGGTTCCTTCCGTTCCAAGATACTATCGGTTTCTGCGACGATCAGTTCAAAGATCACAGCCGACTGTCGTTGCCTGCGATATGACTCTTGGACCCGGCGCCGTACAGACTTTGCAAAACACTATCCATGACTCATTTTTGTGTTCACTCGACAAATAGAAGACCATGACTGTCCGTCGTTGTATTTTTCCATCCCCTAAGCGTTTTCCATTTGTTTTAGAGTCCAAGTACTATTTATTGTGCATGTCCGTGGTGATCGCAACCCTCTTGACAGCGAGGCGGAAAAAAGTCAGCGGAGTTTACCGCAGAGATCAGAACTCTGATAAATGAAGACCGGACGCCAGGGTCCGTAATGTGCTAGAGCCTACTCCTTCTCTTCCTCCTTCGGAAGCATGGGAACCGTTCCGTGTCACGTCATCTCGTAGTCGACGCACTCAAATGTTTCCGTCTGACATCTGTAAGGTCGTTTTTTTGAAAAACGGATGATGAATGACGGTGCCTGGCGTCTTGTTAAACAGTCGCCGGTGCGTTTCGGATGGCGCCTAAAGTTGGAAGCGCGCCGTCGGAGCACCTCTGTTTACAGATAATCGGCTTAAACTCGGCTGTCGGTGTGTGCTGACCCCAGGGTTTCCCCTCCTCGTCCTCCTCGAGAGGTCGGCGGCGAGTGCGCCCTTGCGCTAAGGGTCGCGGATTTACGTCGGCGGCACAGGTATTAAGCAGCACCGTGTTCGGGATGCCGCCTCTAAAGAGGCGAGCGCGAGCCGAGCCTCCTCCCCCTTGGGTGGTCCGGGGCCTCTCCGCCAGCTTCTGTCCCCGGGTCCACTCCTGTGGCTGCATCTCGGCGAGTTTTCGTCGTCGTCGTCGCCTGCGTTATTGCCTATATTTGCATTTTGCATCGCCTTTGGCCCGCCTGTTGCTCGATTTGTCGTTTTCCGCGGTCCTTCACCGCCTCTATCACTGTGCGGCCGGCAGCCGGAGACGGGGCGCGCTGATCGGCTCCGCCGCCGTCGACAGCCTCCTCCCCTCCTCTCCTGTCTGCTCTCGTTGTTCGGATTGTTCACCGGCGTGGTGAGTGATGCAGGGGCACCACAAACGACAACTATGATGATGTACTCCTGCTCCTCCTGTAGGCCTTTCGCGTGCCGGCGCGATCACCCCTAATCACGCTCGACTGTCCCCTTCTGACTGTTCGTTGCAGCGAGTCGTCAACACAGTCCTCCCGCTTCTGCCTGAGTTGGTGACGACGACGGTCACTCCACTCCTTCGCCACTTCCGGTTTCCGACATGTCGCTCATTCAGCGTCAACCGATGCTGCCCGCGTTTCCCGAAACCGACCTCGACGGCGGAGGCACCTTAATCAGCACCGAGGAGGTATGTCTTGGGGTCCGGACCCTTAGGGCCTGTTGTCCTCCCCTTAGCCGGCCCAATCACCATCGATTACGTCCCGTTGTTTTGCATATCTGCGCTTCTCCTTCTTTCGCACTGGCGGGTTGTGGCCGATGAGTAATGCAATTAGCGCGCATATCTATTTCTGGCTGTCTAAGCACATTAGCAAGAATGTTCAATCATTTTTGCTCAGCGCCAAAACGACCTCGATCACGTTCTGCTTTTGAGGGGGTGCCGACCGGCTGTGGGCCCACAAGCTAGCGGCCACAGACGTTGTGGGAGCGTCGAGAACGGTTCCGATAGCGAAAATAAAGTCAACACGGACTGCGCAAATATCGTAAGGCATTCAAGCCAAAAACAGTATTCCGCTCTGCACTGTCATGGTTTGTTTTGCGGGACCGAACGGCCGTAATCAAAAAACGTGAAATAGGATCAGGGATTCTGCGATACTCTGCGGTTGTACGCACGCCACCATGCATACGGTAGTGGCGTGATCCTCTTGATCCATGACCAACAGCGTTGTTGTGCACCGAGAAAATCCGAATGTAACGATGTTCCGTTTTTTGCCGTCCGTACAACGGGCTTCCATGGAAAATGACGCGGAATACGAATTCTAAAGCTATTAGACGACACTTCAAATGGCGCAAAACAACGTCATAAAGTTGACGCCCGCAGCTGGAGCCGTTTTTTTGTGAACGCTCCTTTTGTTTGTTTTTCTTCCGAGAATAAGGCGCCATTTGTCATATTTGATTTTACGACTCCGAACTTAGGCTGACTATGGTTGGTCTGTCCCCTCGGAGCGTTCTCCGCTCCGGATAGGGGTAAATCCGACAGAAGATTCATGAATCGCAAATAGGAAGTAGTGACTCACGCACACTGATTGGGGGCTTGATCCACGATGACTCACTGCCAACACCGTTCTGCTGTCTGTTTTTGTAAAATGTCGGTTTCACTCCGGGTGGCGGGACCGTTCTTCAAACGCGTGGGTGGGAACATGCCCAACATGGCTCAGCTGTGAATCAAAAGTCTGAACGACGGTGACTGGACTGGGTGACGGTGTCGGAGTCGATGTCTACAGTCGAGAGCCGGGCCGGGTGATGACGTCCACCGGTGGTAAACCGTATCGCCCGAAGATTCCACAAAAGCGATAAAGTGGCAATGTAAACAGAAAGCATGGTTGCAGTATGAGGAAATCGATCCCACGGACGGTTGCAAAATACACGTCACCGTGTCGACGTTCCGCGCCGAAGATGGAAGCGAGGAACAGCGTACGCAGCGGAGGAAAATAAAAGTGAGTCAAGCGGGAGAGGACAGGAACGCACACGTAGTTTAGGTTAACTGTCTACAAACGCTAAAGCGCTATGAGGTGCTCAATGGCAGAGAGGAGGCGATCGAGGAGAAGACCGTTCGGCTTATAGGGGACTTGGACGGATTCCACGCGCCCGAGATTTTGGTGGACACTAAGCAGATCTGCGATGGATCGGAGGTACGGTAACACACTTGTCACTATGTATAAGAGAAGGGGAGGGTGATGGACCAGATGCAAGAGTGAATCTGTCTAAATGTATACTACCCAGGCACAGTCTCCCGCTAAAAATTTGTCCATAAAAGGTGAACAAAATATTTGTGAAAAAATCTAATGTTTTTGTTTTGTGAATTTTACCCTTGTAGCTATTCTTCCCTTTGTGATCAAAACTGTGAATAGAAATTCCCCCACGTCATAATCATCTCAATCTCTGTCTCGCACACTTTTTACGCCTTCATGCTTTTCACCCCTTTATTTTGTTGTTTAAATTCACGCACGCGTTGCCTTTGTATCGCCGCGAAAACTCAAAGATCAGATGAGTGTATGACAGATCGAGAGACGCCTTGATCTGTCGTACACTCATAACCCTCCTTTAATCCCATTCCGTGCTTCCAGCGAGGTCGAGTGGCGTTGCCCAGCAGCCAAAACAGTTTCTTCGAGCACCTGAACGGACACAAACGCGACTTCATCAAGATGTTCCCGGACCTGTTCAACCAGATGCGCTCGCCTCCATCGTTGCTCAACATGCCGTCCACGACGACGGAGACTATCGTCAACGAGGATGGTTCTACCACCACACGCTTCCACTCGTCTAAGTCCTTCAGGTGTGTGGAACGAGCAGAGAATTAATTTGTTGCATAGACACTGCGACTCCTTGACAAAGGACAGGCATTAGGCGACTATGCTTACATGCGTCTTTGGGTGTTCTTTATTTTTTACCATCTTTGAGAAACTTAAAAAACCTGGAAACTTGCCAAGAAGGGGTAGTTCTTAGGGACAGCATGTCCACATTAGAGGGCCTACTTTGTCCATTTAAAAGGTTTTTTTGTGGCCAATACAAAAGCCGTAAGGAAGCTACCCGTTAAAGCACAGTCTTTATGAGAAAGGTATCTATAATACCTGATAGACAGTTGTAACTTTGTGTTTGGTCTTATTTTTTCCACCTATGTTTTGAAAAGATTTCTAAACAAGTAGAAACATGTGGACAAACGTGTATGAACCGATTTTGGTTTTGGGAATTGACCAAAGTCAGATCGGCATGTCGATTGTCAGAAATCGGCTTCTCTGGCGACAAACTCTGTTCTGTGGCCGTGCCGCGGATTATGAGCCGCACAATGTTAACCATCGCCGTCGCCACCACCGAACCAGTTTCACGTCACTCGCTTTGCAGCTCGCAGTTCTCCAAGCAGGAGACTTACATCAACGGCGTGAAACAAACCAGCAAGTGCAAGCTGCGGGCGTTCATGGAGTATCGCGGACCCGATGGTGGCTTCAAAGTGAAGTTGAACGACAACGCCGACGAGGATTTGTCCGAGACCGAATACGACGACGATGACACCACAAGCCGGTTCGTTACTTACGCTTTTAAAGTTCAATTCGATTTAAAGTGTGAACTATGGACTATGTGGGCGAAGAATCTGTGAACATGAGCCAGGGTTTTTTTAGGGCAGGGAACAATCTTTTCGCTAATATTCTCAGCCACTATTTAGCAAAAGGCAAATGTTAACTGGTAAGATTCGTTTTTCCGAACATTCCATCAAGAGCTTAATCGTTCAATAGAGAACCCAAGAGCAGTAAGCGGAGAATGGGTAAACTTTTGCTTGTAACAACGCTATATAGGTACTCCACCTCATGGTCAAAATGAAATAGAAAGACAGGCACTTAACTAAATCTATCTTGCTGGGTTAGCACCCCATTTGGGAAACCCAAATCACCCACCCTTATCCGAGTTTATTCATCAAGCTCGTTCAGCGCTTCGGAGATCCCCGATTCGCAGTCGGACTTTGTAATTGGCGATGGTCACTACATCCCGCAGAAGGCGAAGGCCGCCAGCAAGAAGAGCGAGAAAGCGTGGCACGCGGCGAAGGAACTCGTCGATTCCGAGCAGCGTTATGTCGAAAAACTCAAACTGCTGGACAAGGTTGGTTTACATCGTTTATTCCCATGTTTGCTCTGCGCACTTTGGGCCAACTTCCTCTTCCACTAATGAACTGGAGAGCGCATAATTTGATTCGGGACCTCGTGCGTAAGAAGGGATTTACAAAGGAGCGGATGTATTTAAAGCTATCTGGGCGCGGAAGCAAATATCCGGTGCTTGTGGCGTTGAGAACTGTAAACAGCCTCGGATAACGTCCGAATGGATGCATCTTTTGCGTTTTCATCGTATAGTGTTCGCCGTGCTCCAGTGTGTTGTGGGAAAACAAATCAACAATCTTTCTTGGGCGGTGCTGATTCACACTGACTCCATCGGTGGTAAGGGCAAGTGCAGGGAACAAAATTGGCGCCAAGGTCTCTAGGAACACTTTGCGAATATCTTATCCGTTACTGTCTTGAATAAAAAACATAAACTTGGAAACTCAACGAACGATGATACGGTAGCTATCTGTTTAAAAGAAAAAAATAGGCAAAATACCGAGAAGTTCTCAATGGTCAAAAGGAGGAAAACATACTACTATCATCAGCTCAAAGAGTCCAAGCGGCGCACAATCTTAAAAAAATTTAAGCACGATTTTGAAGGTTTTCTACGCTTTTTACACCGTTTTTCCGCCAAAACGAATGAACACGTGTTTCATCGATGAAAACGTCGACCTTTAATTCGAGCGGAAGAAGAAAAAGGACTCAATTAAACAGCTGCAAGACTGTCACTTCCACTGGGGCCATTCAATAAATCGGGTTGCCCGCGGAAAAGTTCAAAAAACTGTAACTCGCAACACGGTGTTTCAGTTCCGAGCGGCCATCGAGAAGGAAAAAATTCTCGATCGAAAGCAATTGTCAGCGATTTTCGCCAACATCTCCAGCCTCCACCAGTTCCACAACAATCACCTGCTGCCGCAGCTCATGGACAAGTGCCGCGAGTGGCACACGACCCGCCGCATCAGCGACGTGATGAAGAAGCAGGCGCCGTTTCTGAAGATGTACTCCGAGTACACGAACAACTACAACAACGCCTACAGCAACTTCATCGAGCATTGTAAGAAGAAAAAGAAGTTCCTCGAGATCGTCAGGAAGTTCGAGGTACTCCCAGCACACGGTTTCAGCCTCTGAGTTTCGTGTGTAGCAAACAACGGAATGCGATAACATGCCCCTGGGCTCACATCTGATTTGCCCGGTGCAGAGAGTGATGCGCTACCAGCTGCTGCTGCAGGAGTACAAGAAGCACCTGGAGCAGACGGATGTGGACTACGACGACACGACGACGGCGTTGAATCTGGTGCTTGAAGCGGCCAACCACGCAAACAACATGCTTAGACAGCTGGTAGGTTTCTGCAGTCAGCCTTTTTCCAGTCGCTCTTTTCAGGAACGCTATCGCGACGTGCTCGAGGTCCAGGAGCAAATTGGCAACAGCATCCCTCTCGTCTCTCCCAGTCGAGTCCTACTCAAGAAAGGAACCATCATGAAGACAGCGTCGGCCACAAACCGAGCCGAGGAAAGAATGCTCTTCATCTTCAACGACTTGATCTTGTTGTGCAGTGAACGGAAGTACATCTCCTTCTCGAAATACAAAGTACGCGCCATCTTCGATGCGTTCCTCACCCAGGTAAGCGCATAACACCTCCTCACACCGCCTCCCAATGCCAAATGTAGATCTGCGAGGGAGATAACCTCGAACGCGAGAACTCCTTCTACATTCGCGGAGCAGATAGCGCCAACGGGCCTTCGCGCTGCCTTGAGCTCTTCTGCGAGAGCCGCGACGAGAAGGAGGAGTGGATGAACGCCATCTGGCAGGTGATCAGCGAGGCCGCCTCCAACACGACCTACATCAGCTCGAAGTCGAGTTCGCGCAACAGTCTGTCCTCGAAGAAGGGTAAAGCCTGTGCCAACTGCAAGAACGACTTCTCGCTGTTCAATTGGGGAACCAAGTGTCAGAAATGTGGCGAACGCTACTGTCGGAAGTGCTTCGACTGTGAGGAACGACTGGATGACAAGACGTGCAGAGCGTGTCTGAACGCTGAGCGCTCGAAGAAGATGAATGTCTCGACTATGGGACCCAGCGTGCTGAACAAGCCGGCTCAGGACGACGACGACATCATCATGTCGTCGATGGTCGTGTTCAAGGGGTCCGCCAACAAGCCAGCCAAGAGATTCTTCGTGCTCCGCAAAAACTTCTGTCTCTACTCGTATCTGACGCCAGATGTAAGTTAGCAAACTTTTGAGAGATGTATAGTCGCTAGTCTTCTCCAGTTGTGTGCGTAACTGCATTCAGCACAGGCACAGTTGCCATGCGTAGGACATGTATTTTTAAAACCATATCCTGGGTGGTTTCACTTGAAACCAGTTACATAGTTGCACAGTAACCAACGGAGCTTATAAAGAATAAATTGTGTCGCTTTTAGGACAAGACAGCCCTGACCATGATGCCCGTACCCGGCTGCATCGTCAAGCAAAGCCCGGAGCCGTTCAGCTTCTCCATCAAGCACATGAACCGAATGTACATAGTGACCGTGAACAACGTCGAAGACCAGGGCAAGTGGATGGCCGTGCTGGACCTCGCCGCTAACGCACAGATCGAAGAGTCCTCCGAATGACCCGCGACCGTCGTTAGCCGCCCCTTGTACACTTGATTTATAGACTTCCATACACCACTCCTGAGCTACTTCCTCCTGTCTTTACGTTGGCGCGAAAGTCAAGTCTTCCACGGGTACCCTCTCTAATCTAGTTTTATCGTATTTCCGATTCTCACTCTTCAAACATATGTGTTGTTCCTCCGTCCCCTCCGCTCCAATTCCATATTTGTCTGTTAACAACTCCGATTTTCCTGTAAGATAACGACGGTAAACTTTTCTGGTCATCTCTCCCTTATATGAAACAAAGTTAAACAGTTATGCTTTTCAAGCGATTTATGACGATGGTAAGGAAATGTGCGAAGCTGACAAACGCGGCCATATGTGTAAATCACAGCGCATTTTTTGAAGTATACCCAAACCTCTACTGTATGGACCCACACCGGAAATGTGTCACTATATAACCCCGTCCTTCGTACACTTTGCCCTTTTGAGGGAGGGAGTTTTGTGTCGAGACCGCAGTCGTTGAGCCCTCGTTGAGCTCGATAGGGGACGATAGGCCCCGCTTTACAAGTGACTACCATGCTCTGCTCCACAAGCATGCCTCGCTTTCCGGCTCCGTAGGAGAAACGGCTGGGCCACTGGCGTTTTTTAAACTCGGTAAATGCGTAAAAAACTCCTACCGTAACCGAAAACCTAACTTCGAAGCGCGTGCCGGAGTCGGAGCTAAAGGCGGCGATCCAGAGTGTCGCCAAGGCGCGGCCACAGCCCGTGGTCTTCCTCCTCTACGTCGTCGTGGACAAACTCTTGGCGCTGATAGTCTCCACGCCCTTCTCGGGTCAGTATGATACGGTAGCTAGAGTTAGAGAAGCCGGGCTGACAGGGCTTTGCGCCGGAAGCTCCTACCGTAACCCAGAACCCATCAGGGAAGAATAACTTGTGATGATGAAATAGTTCCTTTTCTACCCATCATACGCCTACCATAACTCACAGCCCTTACAGAATCCATCTCCTCGGCCTGCTTCGAGATAATCGGGCAACTCGTCAAGATCTGCACCCTTCTTCTGAACAGCTTCAGCGATTCTCACGACAGAAGCTCCTTGCTGAGCACCTACATCCACTACCACAAGATCTCGCTGAAGGACCCGTTGGGATTCAGCGCCAGTTCTATATAGGACGGGCTCGTAGCCTTCATCAACTCGTGGAAACCGTCCGGGCGTCAGTTGAACGAACTTCTGAAAATCTGAAAAACCTTAGTCACCACAAAGTGTAGTCCCGAACGGACTGTCCTGTATTAAATCTGGTCTGGTTTACAAACCTGGCGACACCGCACGCTCTAGACTCACCTGACTTCTTAACATGGCCGGGAAGCACAGCGACAAAGGAAACTACGCCGAGGCGGGACTGTGCGTGCTCCACGCGGCCGCGTTGGCCGTCGAGTACCTCTCGATGACGGATTACAGGGAGCATCTTCCCAGAGGAGCCGTGACCTTCGAAGGGATCAGCGAGAACGTCATCCAGGAGAGCGCTACGTCCGACAACGTGATCAGGTAGGTCGTGGAGCAGAGCCTCTGGGTTGGCGACATTCCGACAGGACGCACCACCAATTTTTCTTAAATTCTCCCATTGCAGTCCCGAAGAAGAACGCATCTGCGAAAGCGTCCATTTCTCCGAAGTAGGGCTGGTCAATCTCATCGAAAAGACGGCCGTGTTCTTCGAGAAGACTCAAATGTACGAACTGTTACTTAACATTTACAAGGTACTCATGAACGTCGCTTTTTTGATACCATTTCTTCAGATTCTGAGCCCCGTCCTCGAAGAATGGCGCGATTATGTCTCGCGCAGCTCCACAACCGGATCAGCGTTTCCTTGAGCAACATCGAGCCTACCGTACCCATGCAGGACGACCTCTCTGACGCTTGAGTCTCCCCACTTCCCACGGCAGGCAAACGTTGTTTTGGGACCTACTTCCGCGTCGCTTTCTATGAGTCGCTGTCTCGGGACCCGGGTGGAGTGGAATTTGTCTATAAGGAGCCGGCAATCACGAAGTTGCCGGAGATCAGCCACGGGCTGGACGGCTTCTACTCGGACCGTTTCGGGAAGGGTACTGTAGAAGTCATCAAGGATTCGAATACGGTAAGTGGAGAGACAACGACGAAAGGCAGACGAGGAGACAAAGTTTTACTTAGGAAAAGCCATAATTTTGTTCTTTCGTACCTTCTTGTGCTCCTTCTGCCACATCAGACCTATACGTACATCCTTTTCCAGGTCAACCGATCCAAGTTAAATCCCAGCAAGGGCTACCTGCGGATCACCTACGTGGAGCCGTACCTTAAAGGCTGGGGACGTCGCCGAAGACCCACCTACTACGAGCGGAACTACAAGCTCCACCGCCTCGTCTACGCCACTTCCTTCACGAAAGACGGAAAGCCGCACGGAGAACTGCACGAACAGTGCAAGAGAAGGACGGTCCTGAACACTCAGCACAGGTAAGCGACCTCGAACGGGCCTTGGGTTACGGTAGATCTTCAGCTTCTCCGATGTGAAGACCCGGCTAAGAGTCTGCAAACGCGAGCAGACAGTCCTGTCGCCGATAGAAGTGGCCATCGAGGACGTGTAGAAGCTAGAAGAAGACGTGGGAACTGGCCGCCGCCATGGCGGAGAATCCCCCGACGCGAAGATGCTCCAGATGGTCCTCCAGGGATGCATAGGCACGACAGTGAAGCAGGGCTCCATACAGGTGGCCAACGTATTCATCGCGGACATCGTGCTGAACGAACACGGAAAGCCCGTGGACAAGCTGCAGAACAAGCTAAGACTGTGCTGCAAGGACTTCTCGAAGAAGTGCCACGACGCGCCCATCAAGAACCAGCAACTCATCCACTTTGACCAGGCTGACTATCAGGTGAGGAAGTTCACTAGACAGACAGTGGGATGCAGACAAACCCTAGTCAAGGAGACAACTCATGTGTCTCTACGTTGTCTGAAACTAACCATTTCCCGCTCCTTCAGAAAGAAATAAAGAAGAACTACATGGTGCACGAAGCGGATGGCGCCCATCGTCAGTCTCAGCAAATTCCAGACGGCCAACCGCTGCGATAAGGAGGTTATCTTCGACCGGACGGTGATCGATCTCGTCACTAGGGCACTCGAACTCGGCCCGGCGACCGCCGTCTGATCCGTTTTATACAAATGCGGACAGTATCTCATGACGCCCCGCCCAACTGCTCTCACGTCCCAATGATCTGGTGGTTTAAACTTGTTCTCTCACAATAAACCCAATAAAAAATAAACCAAATAACTCTAACAGTCCGCTTCTCCGTGTGAAAGATCTGCAGGGAGATTGCTCGTTGTACCCGCATCTTCTAGATGCACTCTGCCGGCTGACGATCCTTCGGAAACTCGATCACTTCTCCTTTGGACGATAGTAGCGCCGTGAAGGTGTCGCAGGCGAAGGCGCTCACCCAGAAGTGACTGTCTTTGATGGGCATCATGGGTGCTGCAGTCGCTACGATGTCGCCTACGGGAATTTCCGGTCCCAGCTGTCCATTCGAGTTCCTGCCAAATCCGAAGGCTTTGCCATCATCTGAAGATGTGTGGTTTCTATAAGCCGCAGATGCAAGATAAGTACCTGAGATCACGATGGACGTGAAAGGCCCCGCGGCGATGTCGACTACCTTGAGCGGCTCGAAGTAATCTACCAGTTTGGGCTCCTTGTCGTCTTGGAGAGTGCCGTTACCAAGTTGTCCGTGTCTGAAACAGAAAGTATGAGACAAATGTGGATATCAAGGCATACAGCCTTTTGTTCAGAGAGTTTAGAGAAGAATAAGCTCGCAAAGTTAAGCGTTTTGCAGCACTTACGATGAGGCTCCCATCGCGTAAAGCTGGAAATTCTGCGTCAGAAGCAGAATATGAGAGGACCCCGCCTCCATGAGCGTCACTTTCTCGTCCAGCTCAGCGATATGCTCGTTGTTGAGGAAGACGGAGCAGCCTTCGCGCTCCAGCTGGCTGTTGAGCACATGGACGACGTCGTCCTTGGTGGCGGCAATGACGATCGCGGCATTGTGGAATTTTTCGAACTGCGGCTGCCGTGGTCCTTCCGAAAAGTTCGGATCTTTCTGAAAGAGAGTGCCGTGAGCGTATCATAAAAAGAAGGTAAACTTACAGCAAGCCATGACTTTGTTATTGCGTTGTCGAGCAGTACCGGTTCATAAGACCACTGTGCGTCGCTAGCGCGCGAGTATTGCCGCCGAATTATCATCTGAAACAATATATTTACATAATCCACTTAAAATAATTGAGATAGGAGGAGTACCTCCTGCCATCTTATCTCTTCACTATTCACGTGCAGCCGAAGAGGCTTCCAAATCCCAATCCGATCACACGCTTCCAACCCCCCAAAAAAACAACTTACGTAATCGTCCCTCAGCTCCGTGCGGTCGGCGACGTAAAAATAGCAGTATATCGCCTGCTTCATCCCGCTAAAATACAATTCCTGGCGGCCCTCGCAGAAGACGACGTCGTTGATCCAGTCGTCGATCAAGAACGAGGTCGACTGGCAGTTGATCCGGTCGATGATGTCCACGCGCGTTCTCATTGTCCCATCCCGATCAGTCGTATTGTTCACTTTGACCGAGCCAATGAAGAAGTGCTTGACGAACTGCTCACGGGGAAGATTGAAGATGTGGAGGTCGTCGCTGGGCGGTTCCGGAGTCTTTGGTTTCTCCTCGGGAATGAGCTCCAGCCACCACGCCTCCTGGCAGCCCGGGGTGGTGCTCCCGTCCACCTCCATCTGCTCCTCTTCCATTTTCTCGCTGCTCATGGTTTACCTGAAATGGAGAAAAGACAGATTTTTTTAGCATTTAGACGAATTCGCATGCATGTCCCAAAACCACGCCATCGCGCAACATGTAACGTGGCACGTATAATTGAGTAACAAGAACGAAGTGACCCTCAAGTGGAATCAACTATTCTAGGCTGATTCGCATTCGAATCAGCTACAAATGATACGCAGTTAGCTGCAATTAGCGCTGCAATTAGATGTTGCAGCAACTGCAAGCTGCAATACAGTCGCTATAGGAATCGAGTCATGGTTCAAGCAGGAAACGGCGTACTTTCTCACTGCTTTTGGCATCCTGGAAGTGGATCTCTCTTGAGCAAGTGTGTTACAATTCTCGTTAGTCTTTATGGAGGCTCTGACCGAGTTCTGCGCTCTAGGATTAATTCGTATTCGGATTACTCGGCAAGATCAATTAACCCTGTCCCCAGCAAGTAAAGATATCGCGTAAAGTTTGTTCAGTCTTTCAATCGATGCTCTTCACATTCCTTCACATCCTCACTGTGTCATTCCACTTATGTTTTGTCGATTCCGTAAAGACAAGTATGAAGCTACCGCTAAAAGGTACTGATAATTCAAACTTTTACTTCATCTTTCCTTCTTAAGAGTTTGCAATTCCAACAATGTCTCAATAGTTTACAATTATTTATTACTCTGAATGTACATCTAGTATATATGGACGTCGATCTTCCTTTTGTCGAAATGTCGTTAAACAGTAAGGAATGTGGCAAGTCTTGGTTACCCGAAGTAGTCCTGAAAACATTAAAAGTCAATTACTTGAGTAAACAAAATACGCAATCGTACGTCATCATCGTCTTCATCGTTATCGACAGTGTGAATCTGGGTGTTCGCGAACGAAGACCCCAGAGTGCCGGATACTGGAATCCTCTCGTGCCCAAGCTCTGCTAAGCTTTTCTTCCAGGTATCGCCGAAATGACTGCTGCCAAACCCAAAATCAAAGCCGTCGGAGGCCTGGGGAAATTGTGTTTCAATTCTTCGCTCGGTTATGGATGGAAATTGGGAATCCAGCTCGAACGGTCCGATTTGGTCGACGCTGTAGTGGATGGAGGAGGAGTTATACTGGATTCTGTGGCCGCTCGGAAGATCATTGAGGTCGTATTCTCTTCGCGTGTTCACGTCGTGATGCTCCATTGAGTATTCTGAAGTAGTTAGTGAGTGTTTGGCTAGATGAATGTGGTTGGCACCGAAGCGATTTCGACGATTGCGCTTGGTTTCCACCGTAAGACGCGGCCTGCAAGGGAAGCTCGGCGAGGGAGGATTCTGCGGCGCAAGATGGGAAGGAGATCGGTAAGGTTCGTCTTCGATACCCGTTTCAGCTAACTTGTGGAGACCAGTGTAGATCTCGTTGAACACATCGGACATTGGAGGGAGCTGAAAAGCGTTTGCTACAGAGGCACGCAACACGGAAAGACGTACATCTGTTTCCTCTTTTGGTTCAGGCTCCTTGTTGCGCTCAACATGCGATTCTTCGATCACGGCCGAATGACGCGATACGGTGCCAGTGGATATGGACGGCTCCGTGGAAGGCACAACGTCGGTTCGATAGAAACTTGTCGTGGTCATCTGTTTGAGCTGTGGACTCTTGCAGCAGGAGAAGAGCGTTGGATACCTGAAGTTTGTTACAAGTTAAGTAGGCGAAATGGGCATACATGCGAAAATGTCTCCTACAACAGAATCCCACTTACTTTAACCGCAAGAACGCGAAGGATCCGAGCATGACGCAGGCAAGGAAGGCTCCGGCCAGGCCAATGATCAACCACACGTACCAGGCCGTGGACGAATCAGGGACTTTCGTTACAATCGAGTCTGCCTGGCACACGAAGCCCTTGTCCTTCTTCAGCACGCACGAGTGGTTCTCGGCACACTGGGGCTCAGACGGCGAACAGCCTCCAAGCTCGCCACACTTGTCCTCGGAAGTCGTCCCTGCCGATATCGTAGTGGTTCCTGTCGGACATTTAACGCACTCGGTTCTGTTCATCGCATCTTGGTAAGTGCCGATCGCACATGGAAGACATATTCTGCTCAGCGGTGTTCCCGGCGCTACGGGGCTGTGAGCATGCTTGGCGACGAAGTGACCCACGGGACAGTTGATGACGTTGCAGTCGTCGGCAGAAGTCGAACCCGTGGAGGCTGTGGTCAGCCCGTTAACCTTGCAAGGCATGCACCTCAGAGACCCTTCTGGCTTGTACGTTCCGACAGCGCAAGGGACGCAGGAGCCGTCTGGCTTCATGAAGTAACCCGCGTCACATTTCTGCGAGCAATCACTCGCGTTAGTCGATCCCCATTTGATGGTGGTGTAGCCTTCGGGACACGGGGTGCACGACCTCTGTCCAGGGAGTGAAGTGTACGAGCCACGGTCGCACCTCTCGCACAAGTCTGTGTTGAAATTGAAGAAATCTCCCGCGTCACAGATCGCTAGAAAGGGTCTATGAAGAAGATGGCAAAAGACAGCGCCTACTGTAGCAGTCTCCTCGCGACTTGGCTCCCTTGTAATATCCAGTTGTCGTTCCGGCTGGACATGGAATGCACTGCCGCTGCCCCGTCTTGCTCTGGTAAGTGTCGGGAGCACATTGGATGCATTGATGTCCGTTCCAGTACGTTCCGGCTACGCATTCGACTAAAGGATCGGAGATGTTCATGCTGGCATCAGATGTCCACTTACCACAGGAGTACACATTTTGAGAGGCAAGCAATAGCGGGAAATCACTCTCAGAACACAGGAACAGCGGCGCGTCAACTTCGTAAGTGTCAAAGGGATAAGCTTCGGAGACGGTCTTTTCAATATACGCCTTGACGTCTTTCCTTGTTGTGCTGCAAATAATATTGTAAATGTGGACATCACCAGAAAGGGAACTTATGTTTCCAAAACTGACAACCATCGACGTTTACGGTGGATACGCATACATCCTTTGCGTCAAACTTACTTAACGAAGAGAGTGAAGTTCACGCGAATCAAGTTTCCTTCCGTCTCTCTTTTGAAACGTGAACCTGTCCCACCAGCATCCTCTGTGCAGACAGTATCCGTCGTCAGCTGGTTCGAAGCGACGCAATCGTTGTCCTCGCAGAATCCTCCGAACTGCTTGGAAGCTTGGTCGATCACTCGGGTTAGCTTCTCGGTGCTGTTGTAGCCGTTGTCGTCACATGTCCCGTTGGTCATGGCGAAGCCCGTGATCGTCTGTACAGGATTTGTGTATCCTGCGCAGTCCGGGAACGACCAACGTCTGTCTTGGAAACCATGCCGGTTCCATCGTCCCTAAAATAGTTGTAATTACAGTTTGCTTAGATCCAGAGAAGAATAATGTGGAAGAAACTAGGCGATGAAAAGGACTTGAGTACTACCGTAACCCGCCACATCCACCCACGATCTTATTGACCTTCAAAACTAATCAATCATACGTTTCACTTCTTACCATAGAATCACACGTGAAGAAGGCTGGAGCTTCGTTGGCATACATCGATCCATTTTTGCATGAGACGAAGGCTACCATTTCCGATCCCAACGAGTGGAAGGTGACGCTTCCATCGTTTGGCTCCACAGGTTGAACACAGCTGTTGGGAGCGACTGTGACGTCGAAGCTGCACTCCGCCATGTTTCCGACCGCGTCACGTGCGATGTAGACCACTCTGTGGACGCCCCTAACAAAATTACATTAATTACAAAAATTGTAGCGCTCAACACCGTACTAACCAGGAAAAAGTGTCGCCACTTCCGTAGTTGTAGGTGAAGTCAGTGACTAGCACATTGTCTGAGAACATCTCTTCGAGCTTGTTGGGACTCCAGTGCACCTCAGTCAGTCGCTTGGAACTTATTACGTGAATGTCCTTGGGACAGGCGACTACCGTAGGCGGAATCGAATCTGGAAGGGCGTGATGTTACTGACACCGAGATGATTTTTACAAAAAAAGGGCAAATTTACTTTAGTTTTGGCCAACATTTGATCTCTACTTTTACACCATACCTCTGTTCTTCTTGCAATCCACTCGACCCGGCAGACATCCTGAACTGGTACATATTCCAGGGTAGAGACTGAGGACGGCTCGGTTGTTGTGGTCGACGGTGGAAAACTGCGCCCAGTCAATGGTCAGACCCTTCTGGAAATTCATCCACTTTGCACAGTTGAATGCCATGTCTGATATCTCGAAGTCTTGCAGGGAGCGATGGTAGAACTAAAGTAGGCTGCAGTGAGACCATTCGAACGGACAGATGGATACCTGAACAAAGCTGACTTCTCCGATGAACTTCTGGCTCCTGTCGAGAGACTCGCCGAGTAGGATCACGACGTACTTGGATGTTGATGTTACTCGTGGGTGCAGAAAGGTGGCCTTTATTAATCCGTCCACGAGAACGGCCCACTTCGTATTTGTGGAGTCAGGGCTGCGAATGCAAACCTTAAATCACACCGCATGATCTGTTCCTTTGCCAAACATACGTGACGCCATTGGTTTTCCTTTATCGTGTAGTTCAGCCGGGTTCCATCGACTGTTGCTCCAATGTTGTTCATGGTTATAATGTCGTCAGTTATCCTGGAATCTTCGGTAAACGATTAGGCTTCTAGGCGAGACTCACTTTTCTCCATCGAAAGGTCCTAAGATCAGGAAGGGAGGTGCTTCGACCACTCGATCATTGCTCAACGTTGTGTTCGATTCATACCGTACCCAGGCACACAGGGTGAATTCCTTCAGGAAGGAGGAGCGAATGTCTCTGGAGACGATTCGTTGCGCTGCACTGTCTCCGGTGAAGTAGAGGTTGTAGTCTCGCGTTTTCTCTAAAGTCGATCTAAGTGGAACAGTTTCAATCCATGCGTTACCTTTTTCACAATTTGGACCCACATAAGACGGGGTGCAGTCGCAGTATGAGAGGTTTCCCACGCTTCGGCATGTTCCTCCGTTTTGGCAGAAGTCGGGGATTACGGTGCACGGGTCCTGAAACGAACAATCATGAATGGTAAAGATCGGAATATCTGGCTAAAAATTCTTTGTGAGTCGACCCTTGAATAACCTAATGCTTACCGTCTTTTGCGCACAGGACTGACCGCTGAATCCATCAGGACACCGACAGTGATACGCTCCGGTTTGGATATTCGGCACACAGGTGCCTCCGTTCTGACACGTGGAGTTGGCACAAAGATCCAGGCGATCCTGACACACCGAGCCTGCATAGCCTTCGGAGCAGTTGCATTTGTAACCATCTTCTGCATCTTCTAGACACGTCCCTCCATTCAGACACAGGTTGAACTTGCAGTAGTGGACAGGTTCGTCGCACAGCGGTCCGAAGAATCCCTTGTCGCAGGAGCACTCGTAGCCAGAGCCCCATGGCACATCGACACACTTGCCTTCGGCCCCGCATTTGTGCTTCTCGCAGCCATCCAACTTGTCGCAATTCTCTCCGGTCCATGGATAGTCGCAGATGCATTTGAAATCCCCGTCGTATCCAGCACTAACCATCTCGCACCGTCCATGCTTGTTACAAGCATGGTAGACATGGTGACAAGGATTAATCACGTTCTAAAAAGATTGGAGTTTCATTGGAACTAAAGCCGAAACTGTGTACCTCGCAACGAGGACCATAGTGTCCGTTGTCACAGAGACAGAAGATGCCGTCGAACCGCTCGAGACAGGTTCCGTGTTCACAGCTTTGCGCAGTGCATTTGTCCTGCAGAGACTCGCACTGCGCTCCGAGGAGCCCGGCGGCGCAATGACAGTATCCACGGTCATTAGAGCCTTCTGAGCACACCCCGCCATTCTTGCAGATTTTCGTGAGGTTAGTGGCGATTTCCTGGTTGCATGGACTTATTCTTGTGGAGCACTGTTCTCCACGATAATCTGAAATTATTGTCTACAAAAAGGGTTCGAGTGAGTTTGTTTCGTCTCATACTCTCAGTGTGCTGAAGGCTTTGAAACAGCCTACCTCTCTGACAGCTGCAGTTGTAATAGCTTTGATTGTCAATGCACGACCCATGCACGCCGCAGGAGTTCGTGCTACATGCGTCGAGGGGGACTGAACAATCCTGTCCAGTATATCCACTTTCACAGACACATCGCTGCTCGAAGATGTCCTCCTTTCCTACGATCGGGACACAATGGCCATGTGGACACTTCGCCTGACAATGATCATTGGCGCTCTTCTCACAGAATTCTCCTGTGAAGCCTAAATCAGTTGGGTCATTCATAACCTGGAAGTATCGCCCCGGCGTACCATGTTTGCACAGACAAAGCGGTTTGTTGCTGCTGTCCACCGTACATCGCTCGGTTGTTGCGTTGAGGCACGGGTTGAAGGAGCATGGTCGATCAGGCTCGCACTGGCCTGTTGTGTTCCGGAAGAACGGCTCCGCACACCGGCATTCATCCGTGTTTGCATCGAGTCTACCATTGGCGCAACGGTTCAGATTGTAACATGGATTGTGGCGCTGCCCGCAGGAGCATTCATGGATGCGCTGTTGGCAGTGTGTTCCAGTGTAGCCTTAAATCTGTAATCTTATACGTTCGAATTCGTCCTCTTACCTGGCTCACATACGCAGCGGAACGGAAAATGCCTGACGTCACACACTTCATGCTTTCCGCAAGGCAAAAATCCAGGTAAGCAGAGGTCCAGAGCCACTTCGCAGAGAGCGCCGGTGTATCCCACGGGACAAGAGCACTTGTTGTTCTCACACGTGCCGTTGTTTCGACAGCCCTGTGTTTGACAGGTGTTCGCTGAAGAGGGAGAATATTAACATTGTGGATCGGGTAATAGGAAACGCCAAGAAATAATAAACATTGAAATGGTTCATGATTCCTCTTTGATGATACAAAATTCTAGTGTATGAACCGCACTATGGAGGAGAAAGCATGATAGGAGAACAGCGGGCTCTTGTGTAATATCCGGGTGCTTTTTTAGTGGAAAAAGGCCTTCGTTGACTCACCAAAACACTCTGACGCCAGTACAGCTCCATATTTCCCAGTAGTCGAACCGAACGGACATCTCGTACATTCCGTCTGTCCTGCCAAGCTTTGATAGAAACCGGTTGGGCACGCCGAGCACGGAAATAGGCCGTCATCACTGAAGTGGCCAGGGGCGCAAGGTACTGTAATGGAAAGTGATAATCGTCATCGTGATTTGAATCGTTACCTCGACATTGCTTCGGGTCTGTAGAGCCTATCGCTCCTGTACTCGTTCCCGCGGGACACTTGCCGCAACTCACAGCACCCTTTTGAGGCTGGTAATAGCCTCTGTCACACGCGGTGCAAGGGGCAAATCCATCGGAGGAGAAGAATCCCGGCTGGCAATATTCTAAAGCTTTCATGAGAAAGACAATTAAATGGAATTTAACGCTTATTTTGTCCAGTTTTAAAGCAATTCAGCACACTATTTAATTCTTCAAAAACATTGACTGCCACGCAGCCCTAAAGAACAAAAGCCTGCTCGTTACCTAGGCAGTGCAGCAGAGTCGTGGCGCCTGACTTCTTCGTGATAGTTCCTGCCGGACAGCGCATGCATTCCGTGGCTCCCGCCTCGTTGGAGAATGTGTTGACAGGACACTCCTCACAGACGTTGTTGATACTGTAGAAGCCAGGCTTGCATTCAACTGAAAATCATTAGCTTTTTTCGAAAACGTCTTTGGTCTTACCGCACATTCTCCTAGCCGTGTGCAGTCCACTTCCACGGGGGCATACAGTATGCGAGTTCACTGTGACGTGGCTGAAGTATCTGTTGCAGAAGATCTAAAAATCTACTGTGTCTGGGGCTACAAGTAGTGGTGTTGACGAACGGAAGAGAGACGTCTGCTGAGCGAGGTGGAAAGAAGAGAGGCGCAAGTGTGGAGCTGCGTCTCGTACTTGGCGTCCGAGAGGAAAGTCAGCATCAGCTCGCTGCGAGATTCCCTCATGCTGACGAAGGTCCAGTTGATTTCAGAGCAGCATTCAGTGAGGGACGCGTTGGTTACGGCAAGCAGTTTGCTTGAGTCGTTGACACAGCCGAGCAGACTGTCGGGACTGGAGAAGACTACGGTAGCCGCAATGGTGGGCTCCGTCTCAGCTAAACAAAAGGATTTCAGTCACCGGTTTCATAGGCGGATGTATTAATGAACATTGTCATGATCAGAGCTATCGATCTTCAGCATCGATACGCTTCATCTAATTTTGCCTATTTTTATCATCTTTTAATCAAACGTCCTTTTAATCAAACGTACCTAAGCATATGGGCAGCACGTCCAGCACCGGATACTGTTCGAAGTGGTCGACTTCTACACTGTTCTCGATAACGCGCCAGCCATAACCTGGTTTACAGGCGAGCGCTTTCAGTGGACGACTGAGAGTACATCTAGAGCTGATTTGCAGGTAGCAGACAGAGATGCCTTCGGTCATGGTGCACAGGAAGTCTCCGTCGTTGATCATCCAGACGGGACAGTCGGCAACTAAATGAACCTCATTTGAAACAGAAGCTTTAATGGGACTGAACCTTTGGGCTGGTACCAAAATTGACAGAGCTTTGCGTTTCCAAACCAGTCAATCGCAGTGACGTTCACGAGAAGTGGTTGACCGATCGTGACGGTAGATCCATTTTGAGGACTTGTGATGAAGTGGACGGTCGACGTGTCGACAACCGGGATGTCCGGGAGACGAAGGGTCGTGTTATGAGAGATGGTGTTCGGGACCAAGTCGATGACCACACGCGGACAGTCCATTACCGGTGCCACCTCGTCTGAAATTGTAAGTTTTAATAATTCTAAAGCCCCGAGAATCTGAGACGATCGGAGAATCATAACACACGAAACGCTGGCAAGTCAGAAGCAGCTCATCCTAGTTTTTGCTAACTTCTCAAAGCCATCCTTACCTTTGTAAACCACATCAACGTCACATGTAACTGCATGCCCATCTTTGTCGGTCACAGTCCACTGAAAATGCTTCACCGATCCGTCAAAGTAGTACGGCTTGTTGGAGACGTTGGGCAAGTCGGTGGTGATCTTGTAGTACGGATCGTTGTCGATGACTTTCGGCCACGGCAACTCCACGGGCAGGAAGAAGTGCGGCTTTAGCACTTGCACTTCCACTCGCTTCTCGCATTCAACCTTCAACGGCTGTTGGTCCAGGCAAGTGGGCAAGGCAGGGAAGAGTTGTGGTGAGGCGGACAACGACTCGGGCATCCAGTTACAGTAATCCTCTTCGCAGCAAATGTTGCAGTTCTCCTTTCCAGCTATGCAGTTGTGAAAGTCGGCGTAGTTGCTGACGCACGTCGACGAGCATGACTTGGAAACGTTGAGACCCGTGTGCGTGACGCGAATCGACGTCTGGCACACTTCTCCTGGCTGGCAGTGGCGAGCTACCGTAGTCGAACATTCCTTGCCCAGCATCGTATTGCACTCGTAGCACGTAGGACCTGAAACAATGGATTAGTCCTCAGAGTAACTGGTTCGGCATACCTTGCATAACGCATTCGCTATGGAGATCGATGCCGTTAGCTCCACAGGAACATGGCGAAACGAAGTGTGACGGCTTAATCCAAGTGCCACGTCTGGAGCACTGCAGTTCTTGGTCTGGACCGACCTTGTTTGCTCCATTTCCACAAACTCCGACGACTTGTTTGAAATATGACGCGGCTATGGTCTCGTCGTATATGTACTGGCCGATTTCCAGCTGAAAACAGATTATCACAAGGATGCTACCGTTTAACAAACGAAGCTTTTGCTTCAAATGTAATTCGATCACAATAACAACGTCTTACTTTTACAAAAATTTCCCCCGAGTTCTCATCCTGAGACTACGTAACCAACCTTAGGACAGTACAAGTGAAAGACGTTGAAGTCGGACAGTCGAGCTGAGCCTGTTCCCGTCGTAGAAATGCGGAACCAAACGTATTTAGCGGTTGCAAGTTCGAGATGGATACGAGACGTTTTCTCAATGTGCGGAGCACTGTCTATTCCGGTGATCATTTTGAAGTCGGTCTCCCTCTGAGGCGGCAGTAGCTGAGACGACGCGAAATAGGAAACGTTGAAATGAGTGTTGCTGTCTACAAGAAGCTTAAAACTGGCTTCTACGATGTCACTGCGCAGCTCCAGCGCTGGAGTGGTGAGATATCTAAAGCTGTTTTTGAAGAATCTCCGATAGAGCCAGCTCACTTTTCCTTTCGGGGCGTCGACGACTGGAACCTCCACTTGCCTCCAGACTGAATCCACTCGTCGGAGCCGCTCCAAGGACGTTCCATGATCTTTGCGACTAGTGGATCTAAAATGACATCGTTTTTCAAGTCGTCTCTCTCGGAGAGCATACGGTAGCTTGTCTCGGCAAGATCGATGGTGTCCACCCAATTCCTGGTTGAGTCACGGACTTCCAGTTGACTGACAAAAACATCTGTAGTACGACTATCCACTAACACTCCGTGATCATCTTCGACATCGCACGTGTACGAGCCTTGATCACTCTTCTTAAATGGATCTTATGGTAGTCGTGTTCTTTACAAAAATTCAAGATACCTGAGATCTGTGAACATTATAGTAGAACTGGCCGTCCTTTGAGGGCTTCGACGTCACCAGCGACTGATTTCCTCTCTTCCAAAGCACTTTGTAGGCAGAGCATTCGGGTTTGACGACACACCAGAGCACGAAGGATTCGTTTTGCATCGTGTACTTTTCCGCACTTAACGGCCGTATACATTCTCTCCTGTTTGTGTTACTGTTGGGTGCATGAGGAATTTCATTAACACATGTTCGAGGCGAGTCATCTGAAAGTGATTATGAGGATCTTGGTTCGCTAATGTAATCCGTTAGAGCTACAGTGACTGAGAATGGCTTTAGGCATCATCTTAGTTGGTGACGCTCCGACTAAAAGTCGGAAATCGTGCGCTGGTAGCATTAAAGTCTATACAACGGGTTAACTGTGTCTCGATTTTGGGACAGCATCGGGTAGTTTCCAGGAATTTCGGAAGGTGTAGGGTAGGAATATAAATCCTAGAACTGCGCATAATTTTTGGCCTTAAGAAGCCTAACTCTTGTCAAAGGTCACTTACCAGAAAGGACGTAATTCGGTCGGGCACATTTAAGTGTGACATTCTCGCCAATCGCCACTGAATCCCGACTGGCTACCAGGTCGTCTCCAATCATATCTGACACTTTGCATCCTTTGGCTAAATTGAACAGATAAGCATACACACTTCACGAGAAGGACATTACCTTTGCAGCAAGGCGCAGATGTGTTCCACATGGGATCCTTCCAGCCAATGCACTGAGCAACTCTGCTTCCGACCAATTCGTACCCAGACAAGCAGGCAAAGCTGACGACGTCGCCCACAGAATATGGTTTAAGTTTTGACAGAGGGTCGCGGAAAACGCCTAGACTCCCGGTGCCGTTCAGGTTGTCCAACGACTGGCAGGAAGGGATAGCGCAGTAGGGAGGCAAGCCAGTCCAGGTTCCGTTGGGACTGCAGTACATCTTCTCCGGACCGATTAGCAGTAAATGTGGATATTGAGCAACGACTTCACATGAGAATGTGACCACGGAGCCAGCTTCGTATTCTGACTTTAAAGGGTATACGGTAACCAAGTCTCGATGGAGGAGTTGCGGACAGAACTTTGCTGAAATAGAAATGAGAAGTTGGTCAACTTGTGCGACTGACTTGTTCTAGGACAACAAAGGAACTCTTTTATTGTCCTAGTGTCGTTAAGAAGGATTTAAAGACACAGAAATCATGACTCCCACATGTTTCATGACACTTGCCTGCACTTCGACAGTCAATGCGAAGATTCGAAGGGTTCCAGTTACCGGATGAGCCACACATCATCGAAAAGTTTCTGTCCACGTTGAGACAAACGTAGGTAACCGTTGAACCGGAAAGGTAGAGACCATTGGAGACAACTTCAAACACTTCGCTGTGGTTATACGCTGTGGTTGGAGGTGCGCATCTCTGCTCTGAAAGCTACGTTAAAATTCTTGAACCGGGGAGGGCTGGAACCTATGCATGATCTGTTTGGCACCAAATAAGTGGTGTCTACGATCCGATCGCCGACAAAGCCAGTGAAAAGAATCTTTCCTGGAGGACACGTGCAGTAGTAAGACCCAATGGAGTTTATGCAGGTTCCATCGCACAGATCGATCTTTTCTTTGCATTCATCGATATCTGGAACGTATATAAGAAATAATGGAAGAGAAATCCACCTAGAGGTTCATTTAGAAGCAGTAGACATTCAGAACTCTAGGAAGCTTTGCTCACTACCTACCTTCGCATCCCTTAAAATCGGGCGTGGACTTGAACCCTTTGTGGCACTGGCACACGAAGCCGTCTCTCATTGGAACGCACACTCCATTCTTGCATTTGTCGCCATGGTCACAGGCATGGTCCACTAAAAGACGCATTGGCAAGGGACACTTGACTGGTAGCTTACGGTCACAGCTTGGAAGCTTCGGAGTCCATTCACGGTCTGCCTGGCACACTGGAACCTGGTCGGTGTACTCACAGCCGGAATCGCACATGATCGGGTCGTCGTGTCCGACTGGGACGAATGTTTGATTGAACGATCCATAAGGTACACTTTGAGCGTAACAACCTTTGTCTGCAAAATACGCTCTTTCCTTGTCTGCTTCAAACGCTGTACTCACAGTTGCACCGAAAATCAGGATTGGTCCACTGTCCATTCGTCTGACATATCCTGACGAAGCTGTCATTGACGAACTTGGCGCCTGAACACGCGTAGTAGGCCAGACTCCCGATATCATAGTCGCCGTCGGCAGAATGGGTAACCAGTGTGGCATTGCCGTATTCCTTTTCAGGTGATGAACATTGTACCTCTAAACGATGGACATATTGAATGGATAAGAAACGTGTCCGGAATGTTTTTCATGAGTTGTGGAACGATTTTTCTGGATCGGCAGCATTTTACAGTTGACAGCGAGTTTAAGTATTAAAAGCAGAGCCAAATAAACACTTCTCTCGGTATCCAGGCAACACAAATTGAAAGAACAAGATCCTCAATTCCAAACCTCCCTCATTTAAGAACCGACATGTTCCACTTACTGTGACAAGACGGTTGCGGCCACCAGCCTCCTTCTTCACAAACACTTGTTCCCTTGGTATCATCGCTCTTGTAGCCATAGTTGCACTCATACGTGATAAGGTCTCCTAGGTGGATTCCTTGCAGGTGGTTGATGAATCCGTGATGGATAAAAGGTACTGCACACACTGGGACGTTTTCTTCCAGGCACATGGGCAGTGGTCCATCCCACTTCCCGTTCATTGCACAGGTCATTTCGGAGCGCCCTTCCAGGATTGCCTTCTCCGAAGAGCATTTCAAACGGACAGATTTCCTGTATGGATACCTCCCTAAGGTTACATCTTCTTCCATCCAGTTTAAACTGATGGGAATCGGAGGCAGGGAGCAATCTAAAATGTCCAATTTGATCTGAGCATGAAGAGGAAACAGAAGAATCAGAAGGACAAAATTGTGCAACTTGCCTTGTGAGAAGGAAAACGTTGCCTTAAAATTATGCGACTTCGCGAACGTATGAATGATGACGGGTTTAACCAAGCGAACCATGTCTTCAATAGGTTTCGTAACTCCATCTGCCTCGATCTATGAAATATCCTAATGTCCTGTTACGAGGTTCCCCATTCAACGTACCTTAATCTGATCTTTGCCTGTCGTGATCTGCTCGTCCATGAAAAGAGTGGTTTCCACAGAAGGAGAAAGAAGAAGGGAGCAGCGTTGGTCTTCCCGAGAATGCACCACTATCCTACCGTAGTCACCCTCTATTTTCTGATTGGTGCAGCCTGAAATCAGTGTCATGAGTCAAAGATAAGGGTAGGAAAAGTACTTTGAACGTAGTGGGCTTTCACTCCGCCCTCGTGTGGCATATCGTCTGACTTATATGTAATTATCATAACAGGCCTGGAAGAGATGTAGAAGTTTCCTGGGATTCTTGTAGATGAAGAGTATTCGAACAAAATTTCACCGTCCTTGTCACCTCCGTCGACAATCAAAAATGTATCCTTTTCACCAATATTAAACTGTTCGAGCTGAAGGTATCATTAGGAGATAGGGAAACTCTTGTGTTTTGGGCACCTTCAACAAGATTGGGCTGTTATTCTCATTTGTAATAGTCCATCTGCAAGTGGTAGAGCCACTTCTTCCAAGAGTCGGGGTTCGGAGCACACCGCTCCATTGGGTCATGTGGGCGTTACAATTTTGCTCCTCTAAATCCGCAAAATAGACCCTATCATGGCAAGGCGGATGGCAACGTACCGGTTTGTGCGTACTGGAAATGCAACCTGAGATTCTCGACGTCTTTGGTATGCACACGTAGAACTGAGTGGTTTGTGCTGGACGACCAGGAATAGGTCTGCCTGGTGGGGACGTATTGTGGGTCCTTTTGAAGCAGTGGCTCCAGAATTTCCACCTTGTCGTCATGTCCGGCATGCACGGAGAGGAACTGAACGTGGGTTGGAAAAATGCTTAGGAAAAGTGGTTCCCCAGATTCTGCTTATAGGATATCTTCCTCTGGGATATGAACAACAAAAAGGTCTTAAACTCTGGGATTCTTGTGTTCTTACTAATGGTGTGAAAGCCATGTTGCAAAAGAATGTCCGTACTACGGTTTCTTGGTATTTTGTCGATAAGACAGTAAACGCTCACGTTAAGCAATATTGATCGATCATCGGACGACCGAATCGTCCATTGACAGACGGCTTCGCCAGCCAGACCAAGATCCTTTCCCAATATGGAAATTTCACCAGTTTCGTCGTTCAGCTCGTCACCGCCGGAACAAGCCCGACTCCTCTTTCCGCAACTCTCCTCGTCGCTGTCGTCCGCGCAGTTCTGTATCCCGTCGCATCGAGCGGACTTTGGATAACACGCACTGTTATCCTTACACCGTAAGTCATCTATGGTACAGTATAAATGTACACCCCACTGACTACGTACCATCGATGCAAGTGAAGGTCTCGCAGATTACTCGATGCATATTGGTACACGGACTGAGGTGCCATCCAAAGTTCGTTTCGTTGCACAGATTTGGGTTAAACACCACGCACTGGGTGTTGTTAGTGTCTGGGCCACTCGTAACGTGTTCGAAGTAGCTGAGGTCCGGTTGATTTGCGGCCCAAAGGGGCGAGTAGAGGGAGATAGTCTTAGAGGAGTAAGAGGAGAAAAGAACCGAGTGACTCTCACTCGGATCAAAGTAGTAACCCGTCCAGTAAAACTCGTTGGGGGCGCTGAGAGATTGCGCGAGATCTTGAGCAATGAACAGATCGTTTACGGTAAGTGGAAAGCTGGCTTTATTCCTGAAGTAGCTTTATGGTGAGATTCAAAAGACGGTATACACCTACTCCGACTGTCGACAGTACAGAGCCGCCTCGTCCCATGTTAGGGTTAACGTCGGCAGAAGGAAGCAGGATGTCCCTTGTTGTAGCCATCCTAAACAACCGTCCAATTACTTGAACCTCAATGATACGATGAGCGTTGATGTTGGCCGAAAAAAAAGCGAAGCGGCAATCTTTCATGTTAGAAGCAGAGAAGTCACAAAAAAGCGATGTTTCTTTCTTCTCTGCCCAATCAGTTCCTCAAATTCCAAGTGCTCCGTGGACCATAAACTTCCCAAACTCCTTCTATACCTACCTCTTCGTGCTTGCGAAGCAGAAATTCGCGGTTAACTTAAATCACTGTGGTTCAGGAAGTACTCATAGTTCTACTTTCACTTTCAACGTTTTCTACTAAAGTCATATATGGTAATAAACTTCGTGACTAATCGCATAGGGCCTTAATTATGTAGGAGGTTATTTCCTCAAACAACATACTTCCCACGTCAGCCCACATAATTTCTCTATTTCGATCTTCATAACAACACTGAGAAATATTGCATAATGCACAGTTGAAGTTCAGCAGTATCTGCGCGCAATTTTTCCTTGCATTTTCTAACATGAAGATGTGTTGAAAAAATTGCATACTTCTTAGGGTAGTGCGATGAACTATCACGCAGAGCTCGCGGGTTCGATTCCGCCCGCGAGCCGCTGATTTCACCGACAACCGGAATTACCCACTGACCCTACGTCGATCCCCTCTCGAGCTCGTAACTGAGCTCCAAGAAGAAATGTCAATGAGGGGATCGACTTTTCGGTGCTTATTAATTTTCTTGATTTGGCCCCTTACTTTTGGTGATTCCGAACACATGGGCATGGTCGGAAGCTAATTCAGAGCAATCAGTTGATTTCACCACCATAGTGTCTTATCTATGTACCTATGGCTCCATAGCATTATCGTCAGTTAAATGAACTTAAGGTACTGTAACAACGGTGACCACTGTCTTAATTTCACTTGGTGCGAAACTTACAGTGTAGTATATCATAAAACCAATTTGGTTACAGTAAAAACTATCCCCTAAATGCCGTTTTACTTGCATCTGTTGATCTATAGACGGCGAAAGGAGAGGAACATTGTTCTCTTCTGTACATTGATGTCGCGAAAGGACCTCATTTCTTGAGACCGCTCCGTTCCGCTGTGTACAGTTCCTTCATGCGGTACCCACTCAAACTTTCCGACCGCTGATTACACACGTGACATATGGAGTGTAAAGGGTGATTCCGGATGTAAAAATGAAACGAAAATAACGCCATGTAACATCTTATCAGCGACTTCCACGGTGATGCAGCGCGGTTTGCCCTCCACCCCACCAAATGTAAACTGCTTCTGCTGACTCATCAGCTGCAGCAGGGCGGTGGTGACCTTTCGTTCTCATTAAGGGAGCACTCCTGAACCGCAGGTCTTATTCGCAATTGAACAACGCGTGCTCGACGTAACTGCTACATCATTCAATCGCAAAAATCAATTAACCATCGATTACCCGTTTGAACAGGAATGCTATCAGCGTCACCTGAGATGTCATAACTCCAAACGCAAAATAAAAGTAGCAAAGACCCTATAGGGAAATACGGTAGCGGCACTAGCCGTTCATACCCGTTAACGGTAAAAAAACCAACCTTTAGGACAGGTGAGCTGCAGCACACCCTTCCGGAAGGCGAAATCCGACGATTCCGCGCAGCTGCTGGATGGTTCTGCATGCGCAGCGCCCAGCGACAGGAGGAGGTACAGCAAAGTGCAGATTAAGGGAAGTTGTTTATCGCGGCGGCAATTGCACAACAACAGCAACCTTGCCGACAGAACACTCCGCATACGCCGTTATCGCAAAATGGACGCTCCACAACACCGTAGACTTTAAGACTGGTTCTTTTCCGTCGACCGACGACTCTCATCACCCCGTATTGCTAATGTTTGCTTTTATACATACGTTACCCGTGAGGATGAACGATGTCCAGCGGCTAAGTAGTGGACGGTAACCCCCGCTACAAGTGGAAAGGCGGCGGACAACGGTCAATCGTCGTTCGACCCGCAACAACCCGATCCCCTCTTGAACCGAAGCACTCAAGACAAATACATTAGTTTATGCGAAGGGTGGTTAGGTCGCAACAAAAAACGACTACGACGAATCTGTAGAATCTGTGGAATTAAACATCCTTAAATGGAGTTAGACCTTCTCGAACAGGATGGCGATCCCTTGACCTCCTCCGATGCAGGCGGCGCCGATACCGTAGCGTAGGTCGCGACGTCTAAAAGTGTTAAAATTAAGTTTCGTCAAAAGCAAATGGATATTTTGCATTTAAAGGGAACTATAACCGTTTTGCACTAAATGTCTAAGGAAACCTCAAAGAACTGTTATACATGGAGTCACAGTTCACGTCAAGAACAGCCGTACTACAGAGAATTTCTGAGAAAATGTGAATATATAATTGCGTCGTTATTTGAGACACTGATCAATTCAGGATAGATAACAGTATGTCTGGACAGATGCTGTACCTTAACTCCTAGCTAGTGTAAGCTAAATGTTTTGCGGTTTTAACCCGCACGACCTACCTTAACTCATGAGCAAGATGCCCAGATATACGAGCTCCAGAAGCTCCCAATGGGTGTCCAAGAGCTATCGCACCACCGTTAACATTCAGCTTGTCTCCTTCAATCTTGAGTTCCTTCTGGACAGCGAGCGTTTGTGCGGCGAAAGCTTCGTTTACCTAAGGCACCACTGGTCATCAAAGGCTTACGAAACGAACTCTACCTCAACAAGGTCGACGTCCTCGAGCTTTAGTCCAGTCTTTCTCAGTAATTCGCTGATAGCCGGAGCCGGGCCGATGCCCATAATAGACGGATCACAGCCGACTGTGTGCCAGCCGACGATGCGAGCGAGTGGCTGGAGATGCAGACGTTGAACGGAGGCTTCGTCAGCAAGAACCAATGACGCAGCGCCGTCGCAGATGCCCGATGCGTTTCCGGCGGTGACCAGACCGTCCTTCTGGAAGACGGGCGGCAGCTTCGCGAGACCTTCGGGCGTCGTGTCACGAGGATGCTCATCCGTGTCAAACACAACTTCGCCTTTCTTCGTCTTCGAAGTGATCGGCTGGATCTCAGCGTTGAAGTAGCCGGCGTTGTTGGCAAGACGCCACCGTTGCTGGGATCTATGCGCAAACTCATCAACTTCTTCTCGGGTCAGCTTGTATTGGGCTCCCAGCTTCTCGGCCGTCAGTCCCATCGGCGTCTTGATGTGCATATCGGTCACAGTGGTCCACAGAGAATCTTCAAGCTGAGCGTAATTGGTATTCTAACAGCTCTTCCACAGCAGAAATACCTTGTACTCCGTGCCCAGGGCAGTTCCGAATCTGGTGTTCCTGACTACGAAAGGAGCTTGACTCATACTTTCCGTACCTCCGACAAGGACGACTCGAGCGTCTCCAGCGATGATTTGCTGAAAGAACTTTCGATAAGACAGCTACAACTTGTTCCACTCATACGTAGGATCCTTGAACGATGGCTTCAAATCCTGAGCCGCAGAGGCGATTAACGGTGACTGCGGGGACGTTTTCAGGAAGTCCGACCCGGAGACCGACATGCCGGGCAAGATATGGAGCGTCAGCAGACGTTTGGAGCACATTTCCCATAACAACATGGTCCACATTTTCTGGGTTGATCGCGGCAGCCTGAATAGCAGCCCTCGACGAGATCTCCGCCAGATCAGTGGCCGTCCGTGCTTTGAGCTGTCCTCCGAACGTGCCAAAGGCCGTTCGTTTGGCGCCTACCACAAAAATACGAGCTGCAAAGAATAAGAGATAATAAAGTGTTCAGTCTGAATGCGAAGACCACCTTTGGACATGAAGGTAACCGAATGATGCGATTAAAAGTCTACTGAAAATAGAAATTCGACTTCACGTCAGATCGCGGCAGGATTCGTCACTCAGGAAGCGAAAAGAAATAGCGATATGCAAATGACGCAACTACCTACTGATCCAGTTCTTGCATCGATCACGAGGACCGAATCAGCAATCGATAAAACGTACGCGATGAACCGATACGACGTGCGAGACGAGCCGGAAGAACACGATTGAGGCGAGTGGTCAGTGGCACGAGCGCGAGAGCCGTTCATGAGGTGTCTCTTTCAAACATGAGAGTTTCAAAAGAGGCTGACACATTCCGAAACAGTTTGTTGAAAGAGTCGTCTTTCAAAGAGCAAAACTGCGTTCCGCCCACAACGTGAAAAAATTAGCACATCCAAGCGCCGTAATCCTGTCATATCTCAAAGGGCGTGCAGCACGACAACGATGAGCAGTTTATGAAGAGCATTACGAACTAACTCGCGAGGAACTATTTGGCGAACTTGAACTTCATTTCATTACTCGACTAAGGAACCAAATATCAGCGTCCTTTCCATATAGGGCTTGTCTCGCAGGATTCTGATTATACAACAACGTTTGCAGAAGAGAGTAGCCGCGGCGTGAAGACTCCATAACAGCAATAAATGAATCCATTACGGGTGCCCATCGCATCATGCGAGCGTGTCAACGTGTCCATTAGGCCAACGAGAAAACAGGAAAATCCTCCATGATTGTAAGAGGGGTGCACATTTTTCGTAAAGTGTTTTGCACCCGACGTTTATCTGTAGACGACCTAAAGCTCGTTCTTCGCCATGTATTCTACAGTGTATTATAGAGTGTCCAAATTACGCTATAGGACTGTAGTACAATGCACTGAAGTTTCAATGATCTTTATCACCTCGTGTTCACCAATAACGAATTAATGTCAACAATGTGAATCATACGTGGACATTGCCCTGCACAACGTCATGCAAGGGGAGGGGTACAGATAACATTCCGTAGTAAATGTTCGGAAAATTAAAAAAATGCAGATGCGTCTTCAATTTATAGCACGTCTATTTCGGCGTTCTTTGTCTGTGTTTTAGTTCACTGAATAACTTTTCCTTAGAAATCTACATAGAAGCGCTAAGGTCACATAGGAATAAAAGTGGCTTTCCACCAGAAGTTGTTCTCGATGGAGAGGTGCACGTCTCGGAGCAGATGGACATAGTCCCAAATTGTATATTAAATATCGCAATGGAGCTCACCAAACATACTCCTTTTACAATATGTATGCCAAAACATTCCTTCTGTGCATCTTTTACTGTATCATGTCAGTGTGACCAATATGAATTTCGTAATTCTAAGGTTTAGTAATGAAGGGTACCAGGTCATATAGATCTCTCACATCGTCCCTGTTCCGCAATTCCTCCAAGAAATTTTCCGGGACAAGAAGCAGCGCAAATATACCGAGCAAACTGTTCCAGCACGTGGTATTTGCCACTTGTACAAACTGACCCCACACCAGTCTTGACGGCACCCACGCGGTCATGAGTGTTTTTGTTTGAAGACGGTGCAGTCCGACGCACCCATTTCTGTGCAGCAGTGGGACAAATAGCCATGAATTGGTAGTGGTTTATGCAGGACACTTTGCACAATAAATACATTGCATTTTAATTTTTGCAGAACTTCACGCACTCGTTGTACGTTTCGAAGTTGTTGTAGTTCCCAAAGAGCCCGTAGTAGGTGAAAAGCATACAGTTTCCATATTTCTGGCTGTAGAAGTACCGAGGGATGTGAGAAAGGTTGGTGCCATAATGACCGGCATCGTAGTCAAGACTGCATACAGCTTCTAAAATATGACTTCAAAGATGAAGAAGATCGTGAAACCGGAAACCTTTTGAGGGGCAGCAGAGTCCGTTTTCACAAGTGTGGTTAGCAGGGCACTTGGAGCAGGGAATGGGTGTCAACTTTTCGTCAGTGGCCGACCGCACTCCGCTCGCACATTTCTCTAAAACGAGTTTTGCCGTTGCTTTGGAATGCCGAAGACGGTGCACGTACTGATCGCCGGAGCGTTAGCTGCCTGGGTACCCGTAGCCTTCCCGTTCATACAGGAAGCTCGGCATTTGGCTGCCGTGTCGAACCTATTCCCATTGCCACCACAACCGGAGTAGCGGAATGGTTGACAGACGCCGGTGTTCACGTCGAAGTAGAACTTGAGTCCTCCTTGGGCGTCGCAGCTTTCTTCACCCTTGTCTCTGGCTGGAAGGGATCTATGTCATCAAATGACCGTGCTAAAAGAGCCTACGGAAGGAGCAGACGTCGTTGGCAGAAGATAGAGACGCCAGGAAGGCGACAGAAGCGATGGTAAGCAACTGTGAAAACATGTTTGCAGGGACTGAACTGAATGCAGATGCGAGCGAGAAGGGAACCCCGGGCTCTTAAATAACAGCAGGAACTCATCGGGGCGCTGCGAGCAGCGCAGTCGACGCAAACATTGGGGCGTGCGCAAATGTAAAAGTCAAGTTTCTGGTTGGTAACTGAGACTCTTTGCTCAACCTTAGTTCTTTCCAGATTTTTTACGTCTTAACCTAAGGCTTGCAAACATTTATATTTGATCTGCAGCCCTCAGGAAGGGCCGGTGGTGAACAAGTATTCCTCGGCTTCTTTCGCATATTTACGCTTTAGGACCCGTTGATCCTGTACATTGTCTACAAGCACTGCGCATCCTTACTATCACGAGAATCCAGTTCCCGAATGTTCACGCGATGTTCCATACAAAGAGCTTGAGGCAAATTGTAAACCGATATGTTCAGTTTTATCGTCAATCTAGCCCGTGTTTAGTACATACCAATTGATCATGTTATTCAACGGTATCGCGGAGACCGCAATTTGACAACAACAAGGACTTCAACTCATCGTCCACACTTGACAGTACTTTTGATAGTTGAGCCTGAAGTTGGTTGCGTCTATCCGATTGCGTCACAGGATCCATTTCCACCAGTCTGTCTCGAATTTTCAGCACAAGGTCCACGATTTCCACGTCGTGTCTGGAAGAGATACTATCCTTCGAAAACTCCGATGAGCACAGGACGTCGAGGTGAATTGCACGGAGCTGACGATCGACATCATCCAGTCTTGAGCGAAGCCAGCCATAGAAATTCGCCGAATTGAGGAATCGCCGGTAGAGACCTAAATCACCTGATGATTACAGACTCAAACATAAATTTCACGGAAAAAGCCCATCCTCTTCCGAACGGACGCAAATCGATACAGGCTCCTAGGAGCTTCAATATCCTCGTGCACCTTCAGAAATAACAAGCAACCTTCCCAAAAGAACCAGCGACACTAACGGGACACAGAGCGGTCCTGGCAGACTAGCATCTGCGACAGTATAAACGTCTTAGGACAATCAGCACTCCGACCAAACTTCCAAAAGGCTATCCAACACAATAGAACTCCAAAAATGAACTCCGAGGTGCTCTTTCTAGGTAGCACTCTTCCTTCTAAAGAGAAGCCGCGTCGCTCGAACGGGAGCAACAGAGCTACCGACCGACATCTAGACATCGCGTACGTATCGCGGTGGTCCTCCGAGCTCGAAAGAGGCCTCACACTCTGACAAGACCTTCGACAATGTTCGCCACTCTCAAAGAACCGCAAGAAAGCTCGGCGCTTCTGCGGAAGCTCCAAAAAATGGCTCTCCGCTTCAACAAGAAGGCAAAAAGTTATTATGCCCCAACTCCCACGAGCTGACTTCTCAGAGGCCCTGACACGTTGTGGTGACCCTCAAAGCGACAATCAAAAATGTTGCTCACCTATCCAGTCACCCTGCACGCCACATGTCAATGATGGGCCATTGTCGGACAGGGTTTTCAAGAACTCTTCATGGTCAAACGAGCGGGCCTGAGGCACGGCCTTGAAAGGGCTGATATGTTTCTTGAGCGGCATCAACGACGAAAGGTATCTAATAGGAACAAGTTATGTATGCCAGTTGAGACATGAGCTATACCTTTCGAGAGGAATCATAAAACTCTGAGTGATCTCCAAGAAATGCCGGCATAAGATCGAGTTCAAAACGTCCGGAGACTGGCTTGACTTTGAAAGCTTCTTATACAATCCCTTGTCGCGCGTCAAGTATGGTCTATATTGACTGTAGAGACCCGGCTTCGTGTCCAGTACTCTGCCGTCCCACGCCTTTCGGAAGGTCTTCCCAGCGTCCGCAATGTTTCCCGTGTTTGCATCGCCGACACGAAGTATGTGAGGGTAGTGCTGCAGCGTTTTTGTAAAAAACGGATTTGTCACTCCAAGTATCACATTTGGTCTAAAGAATGGCACGTCACATCACATTTAGACAATGTCATCGCTTACGGTGGACCAGACTTCGAGGTATATTCCTTGAACTCCGAGTCATGAATCGTGAAGAAAGGCCGGTAGTCGTTGAAGAATCGAAGCGGCCATATGAGTGAAATGAGTGAATGTACAATTTGGGAGCATACGGCGGGGCTAGGGCCCATGACCACGAGAGGCTATATTGACATATCATTAAGTAGGTGACGTCAGAAGGCTCGCTTACCTCTCCGAGAAGAATTAGTTCCCATAACAACTGGATGTGATTGACAGCGCAAATAAGATTCCTGGAAATGCCAAATGAGTATTATCGTGCGTCACTGCTATAATCCGATGATGAATTGTTCGAAAACAAGCAACGTCAGCATGTTTGTCGCTTTCTGGCGACGCGAAGAATTGAAGAAAAAGAAGAAAAACTCACTGGTAAATGTCATACTCGTAAACTGTATGAAGAGCGGTAATGGACTCAAGTGCCTAAAATCAGTAACGTATAAAAGTTTTACAGGAAGATACATACGGCGCTGTCTGAATATATCGCCCTTTGGGGGACGTCTGACCTGCAGGGTATCCGCGCGTGAAGGAGTTTACCTATTAGCGGGAGGGAAAGAAGCTTGCCAGGAATTGGTGCAGGCCACTGGTCAATGTGATGACAGGCGGCTTCAATCGCAGCTTCGCCCATATCGAAGAAACTTTGGACGACAATTTCAACAACTTCAGAGAAGAGTTGTACCAGAGGAAGGACGGTGAGTAGGACCAGACTCTGAAACGGAAATGTTGCTAAGTGAATTGAGCAATAATTATCAACCTTCTGGTAGTAGCCTCGAGGAATCGTCGGATCTTTGCGCTGTCTGAAGTGCACAAACCCGTAGTAGTAGAGTGGATCCGCTTCGATACAGTTGGGAACACGTTCCGAGTACAGCTGCTGGCTGTCTTGCAACTTCAAGGAGGAGCGACGAATTCTGAAGTGGAAGTTCATGTCGCCTTCACCTCCACAGCAGCTGTTGGAGTCCGGAAACGCCAAGTAGCATATATTCGTCTTCTCCACCGACGAGAGGTATGCATCGCCAGGGTACACAACCTAAACATTAGAATAGACATCTTCCGTTATTTCATTGATCTTCTGGAACAATTATGAAAATGAAACATTCGCAAACGAGCCCACATCATCGCCCATCTATAGTGAATAGTGTCGCGGACTTAATGGCCCATTCCATATTCAGCGAATTGGTTTCTAAATGCGTTGTGGAGGCAACACTCGCAACAATGGAAGCGCGGAACAAGAATATTTCGCACATAACTCGCCAAATTTCGCCTGCAAGAGATCCACGATATGTGCTCCAAGTTGTTAGGAATTCTGATCAGCTTATGAATTTTATATTGCGCGGCACATGTGATCGTTTATGTGCGAACAACGCGAGCATATATTCTTTGAAAACGTTGGATTAAGAGCGAGCGGAACGAAAAATAGAACGAGTTTTGGAAGCGGAAAAATGCTCAAACATAAAAAAGCCACAATCAAATGTCATACCTCGATGGCCTGACCAATCTCCAAATCGAACGTCACGACGCAGATGCAATGAACCCATTGCCGAAAGCCGTCCCAAGGCACGACGCCGTCGACCACTTCATTCTCGGATTGGTCCGTCATCAGCTGCAATCCGCGACGACTTGCCGGTCCAACGAAGTTTCTCAATGAGTGAGTGTCCGTGGCCCCGTGCTCTTAACGTCTCCGTCTCATTTATTCCGTCTCTGAACGAAGTTTTCGAATCGAGACCAGACTCGCGGAGACATAGACTCCGAAAACAGAGCTCGCTCGAACGCCGACAAACCCAGTCAGAATAGTCGTTTTGGGAGTAGACGCCGGATCGCGACTGCCTGTTCGCACCTGCAAAACAACGGCGCCGAATCGCGAGTGCGCGTCCGGGAGCAGTTACGGGAAAAGTTCGGAGCACCGCGAAATGTGACCACCGATAGCCCGGCTATTCAAGCGCGGCGACGACGACGCACCCGTCGAAAGACCAGATGCTCGCCTCGGAGGGGCTTGCCCGGCTGGTTCGCCCGCTTGAGGCGAGGCGATTGGCCGCGGTGACGACGACAACTCTAAGGTCGCGCGCTCAGCAGAGACTGATGTTACGATTGATGTGAAAGGTGCTAAAGGGCACTCGCGTGGACGAGGACAATTTCATTTGGACTTTTCCAACTTCACGTCCGTCCGTTTGATTCGTTTGTCAGCTGGAGAGGGCATTTCGTTCTGGTCGCCGCGCGAAGCAAGAAAGAAAAACGAAAAACAAACAGTTATTGTTAGCCCGAGACGACGGGACGGACGAGTGCACTTGCAAATCGCCGACAGAAGATAAAAATAATTGTGCGGAGTAGTCATGGACGGCCTTCGCTTCCGGTATTTGCACCACTTTGCAGGAGTCGGCGTGGATGCGTCTAACTAGTGGCCTCATTTCATGGAATTGGAGAAATCCACTGCTTGGCGGGCAGGCCTGATGCGAAAACGGAGCTTCAATGTGTGCGGAGTCGGATAGCGAACATGCTTTCTCCGCTTCTCAGCATGTTTTTCCGAAGACGACTGATTCGTTAAATGCTAGTACATGCTCACGTCAACAGCTAATTTCACACGACAAATGTGTGTTTACTATGTGTTTAATTAAAAGCTCGGCGGGAAACAGGATCGGAGAAGCACAAGAATGGGCGTTGGTTAACATCTGATCTCTTATCGCAGCTGCGATCTCTGATTGCTTTCTTCTCAGCGCACATTTTTCTTCATCTCATCCCCTGTGTGCCTTCTCCTCAGATTGGTTCTCCGAGTCTGACTTTTTCTATGTAAAGCATAATGTATATTATAATTTATTTATTAGATACA